>PVHY01017882.1:0-30394 GCA_004024945.1 Uropsilus gracilis
TTTTTTTCTTTCTTTCTTTCTTTCTTTCTCTCTCTCTCTCTCTCTCTCTCTCTCTCTCTCTTTCTTTCTTTCATTTATTTATTTTTTGAGACTAGGTTTTGCTATTTTTGGCTGTGGAACCACAGGCTCATGTTGCCCAGGGTACCACAGACTCAAGCAATCCCCAGCCTCAGCTCCCCAGGTAGCTGGGATTACAGGTGCACGACACCATGCCCAGCTATAGTTTTTTGGAACTAGGTCTTGGTACGTGCCCCCCAGAGGGACTCAAACCTCGATTTCTGGCCCCGGCCGTGGCTTCCTAGAGTGCCGCTTACAAGCATGTGCCACCATTCCTGGCTTATTTTTTCTTTATTTTTTTATAATCATTTTGGTGTTTACATATTCATACATATAATTACATCTATATGTGTGTGTGTGTGTGTATATATATATATATATATATATATATATATATTGCTTTACTGCATTCCCCAGGGTTCTCCCACCACCCTGTCACCTGAGAGCCCTCCTCTCTATCTTCCTGTACTTCCTCCCTTCCTCAATTTCTCTCTCCCCCAACCCCACCCTTAGCAGTCTGCCCCAACTCCACTGTCAGCTTATTTTGTATTTTTCTTGTCCTTTTGTTTGTTGTTCCTATATTCCATATACATGTGAGATCTTACGGTTTTTGTCTTTTTCTTTCTGACTTATTTCTGCTAATGTGATTCCCTCTAGGGCCATCCATGTTATCACAAATGCTTCATGTTTGTCAGTTTTGATTGCAGAATAATATTCCAGTATTGAATATACCAACATCTTTTTCATCCATTTCTCTGTTTTGGGGGCATTTGGGTTGTTTCCATGTCCTGGATATTGTAAACAGTGCTGCATTAAATATGAGTACAAGTAACCTTTTGAATTAGAGCTTTGTATCCTTTAGGTTCAAGGAAGAGAATTGTAGGTCAAATGGTAGCTTCATTTTAAGTAGCTTGAGGGTCCTCCACACAGCTTTCCACAGTGGATGGAGCAGTTTGCATCCCCACTTGCAGTGTTATAGTGTTCCTTTTTCTCTACATCCATACCAGCACTTGTTGTTACCCATTTTTTTTTTTAATATAGGTCATTCTTACTGGTGTAAGATTGTGTCTCAATGTGGTTTTGATTTGCATTTCCCTGTTTTTTAGTGTTTTTTAAATGTTTTTCATATCCCCATTGTTCATCTGTATTTTCTCTTTGGACCATTTGCTGTAGGATTGTTATCCCAGTCCTTTACTCTCATTCTCTGCTTATCTTTATAGTTCAAATGTGTTTCCTGGAGGCAGAAGAATGTTAGGTTCTGTTGTTTTGCTTTTTTTTTTTAATCCTGTCTGCTACTCTGTGTCATTTGATTGATGAGTTTAGCCTATTAACATTTACAGTGGTTATTGATAATTGAGATTCTGAGGTTGGTATTTTGGTCATCATTTTGAAGTTCCAATTGCTTCCTTGTTCTGTTCTGCTTATTCTTCTGTTGGTTTTGATCTTGAGGCTTCTTGCCAGATTTCTTGTAGTGGGGGTTTTGTGGTAATGAAGTTCTAGAGACATTGCTTTTATGAAAAGGTTTTAATTTTTCCTTCATAAAGGAAGGAGAGCTTTGTAGGGTGAGTATTATTGGCTGGCATTTTTTGTCTTCGATTTTTTTTTCCAATGTGGCTTGAGTCTCTCCTTGTCTAGAGTGTCTGTTCAGAGAAATCGAAAGTCAGCCTTATAGGTTTCCTTTGTATGTTAGCTGTTTACTTTCTCTGGTCAATTTCATTATTCTTTCCTTATCTTGGACTCTAAGCTTTATAATGATGTGTCTTGGTGTTGTTCTTTCATTAATATATTTTTGTGTCCTTCTGCCTTCCTCTATATGTAGTTTTAGTTCTTTAGGTTGGAAAGTTATCCATTTTTTCCTTAAATACCCTTTCTCTCTCTTCTTCTGGAATTCCAATTATTCATATGCTCTGTTTCCTTTCTTTAAGGAATCTCAGTTTTTCTTCTGTCTTCTTTTGTATTTCCCTCTCTCTCTTTGCCCTCACTGTTTCATTATCTTTGAGGGTACTAATTCATTCTTCTATTTAATCTCATCTGTTTTCATGGGTTTTCCCTGCATTTTGAGCTCCTCTTATATCCTGGGTTTCTTTCTATTTATTTTTTAGGAATTCAATCTCATTCTTCAGTTCATCAATTATATTAGTTTTATTGATGATTTCTTTTTTATGTTTTTCTGCTTCTCTGAACTCATTAGTTTCATGTCTTTGTTCTTTGAGTGCTTTTGTTATGCTGAGTTTGAATTCTTTGTCTAGCAGATATGGTATTTCTTCAGTGTCATCCTTGTTGGTTTCAGGTGGTTATCTTTTCTTTGATGATGTTTTATTTCCTGTAGAGCTTGCTTGAGTATTTTATACACACACACACATACATATATATACATACATACATACATACATACATACACACATACATACATACATACATACATATATACATATATTGTATTCCCCGGGGTTCACCCACCACCTTCCCTCCCTGAACACTTCCACTTTACCCCCACCCTCTTCTCCATTTTTGTACTTTAGTTTGGTTGTTAGCTTGTTTTGACTGTTCCTCTTGAGCTTTTGTTTTTCCTATATATTATATTAGTGAAAACATTTGGTTTCTGTCTTTTTCTTTCTGACTTGTTTCTGCTAATATGATTTCTTCTAGTTTCATCTATGCTATCTAGAATGCATCATTTTTAATTGATGAGTAAAATTCCATTGTGTATATATACCACATCTTTTTCATCCATTCATCTGTTTTGGGACATTTGGATTGTTTCCATTTCCTTTCTTAATGATAAGTGTTGATTACTTTTTCATGTGCCTTTTGGCCAGTTGTATGTTTGTCTTATAGAAGTGTCTGTTTCAGGTAGCATGCCATTTCTGGATTGAGTTACTTCTTTTTGTTGAGTTGTATGAGTCATTTGTAGCTCTCCCATATTAAACATTTACCAGATTTATGATATGTAAATAATTTCTTCCATTCTGTAGGTTTCTTCCTACCTAGAAAGGAAACATCTTTCCTTTTAATTCAAATTTCTTTCACCATACAGAAGCTTTTTTAGTTTGATGTAGTCCCATTAATTTGTATTCTTTTTTTTGTTTTGTTTTTTTGCCATTTTTTTTCTGTTGCCACAGTTTCCCAAAGAAACTGTGTCATGGAGAATTTCACTTGTGTTTTCTTCTATGTGTTTTATGGTTTCAGGTTTTATATTCAAGTTTTTAAATTCATTGTGTGTTAGTTTTCATATATGGTGTGTGTTAGTGGTTTAATTTCATTCTCTTTCTGGTAGATTTGAAGTTTTCCAGAAAATAATGTGTTGAAGAGAGATTTATTTCTTTCATATGTACTCTTAACTACTTTGTCATGGATTAATTACTTTTTTTTTACATGTGGGCTTGAATGTAGGCTCTCAATTCTGTTCCACTGATCTGTGTTTTATTTTTATTCCGGTACCATATCTATTTGAGTGTTGTAGGTTTGTAGCATAGTTTGAATTCTGGGAATATGATACCTCATTTCTTCCTCTTTTTGGCCATGATTGTTTTGACTAGAGTCTTGTGGTTTTATATGAATTTCAGTAATATGTGTTTAATTCCTTCAAAATACCATTGAAACATTGATAAGGATTGCACCCAATCTACGGTTTTGAGTAATGTTACATTTTGACAATGTAAACTCTTCTAATACATAAAATAGATGATATGATATTTCTTTATGCCTATTTTTTTAATAATATAGTTTCCATTTATAGGTCCTTTGCCTCCCTTGTTAAGTTTACTCGTCAATGTTTAACACATTTTGATGTGATGTCGAGTAGGTTTTTTTCTTGAAATTTTCCTCGAGTACACAACTAATTTGATTGATTTTTTAGATTGATTGATGTTTTAATTGACTGTTTTACAATACCAATTGATTATTTCTATATAGTTTTCTATGTAAATTATCATGTCATTTGTGAATAGTGATAGTTTTATTTTTTTTCCCACTTTGATTTTCTTTTTATCTCTTTCTTTTACCTGATTGCTGTAATTTCTTTTTATCTCTTTCTTTTACCTGATTGCTGTAACTAGGACTTCTAATACTATGTTGAAAGTAGTGGTGAAAGTGAACTTCCATGTCTTGTGCCTGATCTTAGAGAAAAATATTTTTATATTTTCCTTTTTTTTCAGAGAAAAAAACCACCATTTTAATAATCTAAGTATAATCAGTGGTGATTAGTACATTCACAATGTTATACAATCACTGCCTCTGTCTAATTCTACTTTTATCACTTCAAATGAATTGTCATTCCACATTCTTCCCTCCACCAATCCCTGGCAACCATAAATCATTTTCCGTCTCTATGGATTTGCCTACTTTGGATATTTCTTTCTTTTTTTAATATATAATATTTTCTTTTGTTTTTGGATTTCACACAATGTATGACTGTTTATCCCCATGGGACTGCCTTCCCCCATCCCTGACAACCCTCCCCACCCCAAGCTCACTTTCTTATTGTGTTTGTCCATGTTTGGTCCTTCGGTCTTTTTCTTTTCTGGAGCTATGTCCTTATCCTGGGTGAAGATGTGCTTTCTTAGTACATGGTATACTGTGCTACTAGATTTCCAATCCTAATTATGTGTTCAGAGGCCAGTTCAAACTCATTTAGGTTGTATCAGTACATCCTTATTCTTGGTGGCTGTCACCACCTCCAGTCTATTTTCTGTCCCATTTTGTTGCTTCTCCACCTTGTCTTTCAGGTCTTTGGGTCTAGGGAACCGACTCCCAGCATTATTTTTGGTAGAGACGTTCATCTATGGGGACATCCATCAACAGATGGTAGGTCAGATTGATTTCCTTGGTTTTGGTTTGCAGCTCTGCTGTGGGGCCACTATCATATTTCTGCGGCCTTCATCCCACTGTGGAAAAGAGGTGTGCTTTGCCTTTCCTGAAGGCATCTCTAACCTGGGATTTTGGCTCCCAGCTCCCTAGTGACATTGTTGGTATAATTTTGTCTTATGTAGTGTCTGTAATTGGTGTCACAATCCTGCTCTTTTTGAGTTCTGCTCAGGTGGTGTGTGTTTCCAGGGACTTCATTCTTATCCCTCACCTCTTCTGTATTTGTGGTTGGGCTAAACCATTATATTTTCCTTATCCTGATGAGGGCTTATTGGATTGGATTAGAGGCAAACCAGAGGGGATTAATGGCTCAACCCCCCCCTCCCCTGCACACTTGGGTGTGTGGTGGTGCCTGTACACCAATCTAACCTGGAGCTCCTCGGGTGGACCCTTACCCCACCCTGCCCCACCCTACCAGAAAAGCAGAGGGGAGCCAGTGTATATGGTGCATGATGGACACCATCAAAACTGGGTGTTTGCTTTGACATGGGAAACTAGGCCTGCCTTCATGTTTTCTGTTTCATTCTGATTCACTATCAGAAGATTGTGTACTGCTAAGAAATTTTCCATTTCATTCTAGATTATTCATTTTGACATACAGATATTTGTTGGTGTGTCTAACAATCTTTTTATTTCTGAGATGTGTTATTCTCTTTCATTCTTAGATCCATTTATAGATTGTTCTTCCCTTTTTTGGACTTAATTATAGGTTTTTATTTTCTTTCTTTTTTAAAAAAATCAAATAGCCATCTTTTCTTCTTATTCATCTTCTGGGCTATCTTTTGTTTTCTATTTCAATTCTTTCTGCTATAATTCTTACAACTTTCTTCCCGTACTAGTTTTTGCTTTTGTATGGTCTCTTTTTTCTAGTTCCTAGCATGTAAGTTTTGATAATTTCTTTGAGCTTTTCCTTGTGTCTTGATGTGAGCCTACATTACTATGTACATCTCTCTCTTAGTACTACTTTTATGTGTTCCATAAACCTTGGTTATTTCATGTCTTTATTTTCCTTTGTCTCTGAATATTTTTTAATTTTTTCTTTGATTTGCTCATTAATGCAGTAGTCATTCTGTCATATATTTTTGAGTCTCTAAATATTAGTTGTTTTCTGTTTCTTTATTGTTATTGATTTCTAGCTTGATAGCATTGTGATCATAGAAAGTTTTTGATATCATTTAAAACTTCATGAATTTATTTACACTTGCTTTGTGACCTCACAGGTGGTCTATCCTGAAAATATCCCTTTTGCATTTGAGAAAAACATACTCTCTTTTTGATGTACAGTACCCTATATATCTTAATAGCATGTAGTCTTAATTCTCACTTATGCTTACTGTTTCCTTTCTAATGTTCTTGCCTGATTTGTCCATTGAGAGGTGTGCTTCTAATCAAAAAGGACACCTCTACTTTTATGTTTATTGCAGCACTATTTATAATAGCCAAGAAATGACAACCCAAATGCCCCCAAACAGATAAATGGATCAAAAGGTTGTGGTATATTTACACAGTGGAATTATACTTAGCGATCAAAAAAGACAAAATTATGTCATTTGCAGCAGCATGTATGGAGCTAGAAGGAATCTTGTTAGCAGAAATAAGCTAGAAAGACAAAGGCAAATATGGATTGTATCATTTGTATGTGGAATATAGGAAAAACAAACAAAAGGATGAGAAAACGTTAAAACTAACAAACTGATAGCAGAACTAAAACATAAAGCAAGGAAAGGGGATGGATAGTGAAATTAAGGGAGGGATGAACACAAGAGGTTAAGATGATGGTTCATAGGTGACATGGTGATCAGAGAACCTTGGGGTATACAATGATGTCAAAAATAATATGTGTGTGTGTAATAAAAAAGATGGGATCTTGAAATCTTTAGCTGTTCAGTTGTTGCCACTATTAGTTTTCAAGTTTGTTAGTTTTCTTATGTAGCTTATGCTTCTTCGTTAGTGCATATGTGTTGACTGTATGTCATCCTGATATATTTTCCCCCTTTATGTAATGGTAATCTTTGTGATTTGCTATGTTTTTTTTTTTAGATGGGAATTTATATTGTCTGTTATAAGTATGACACTCTGTCTTTTTTTTTGGGGGGGGGAGTCCCATTACTTGCAGGATTACTTTCCATTCATTTACTTTGATCTTATATTTATGTTTGGATCTCAAATGAATCCCTCTGAGTATAGCAGAGAGTTGGGTTTTATTTTCTGAACTATATAGCCATTTTGTGCTTTTTGATTGGTGAGTACAGCCCATTTACATTTAAGTGAATACTGACATGAATATTTCCTATTGCCATTTTGTCTATAGTTTTCTGTATCTATTTCTTTGTTTAGTTTTTGTAGATTTTCTTCTAATTAGACATGAAAGCTCATTTCAGTATTTCTTCTTGGAAAGGACTATTGTTTTCAAGCTCCTTCAGCTTTTGATTATCTGGGAAGAGTTTTATAACATATAGTATTCTTGGCTGACAGTTTTTATTTCTATGTATTTTTGATATATAATTCTGCTTTCTCATTTCATGCATGTTTGCTTCAGAAAAGTCTGATCTGGGTCTGTTAGGGATTATTTCATAGTTTGTCTGCTTTGCCTCTCCCCTCCCCTCTACTTTTCTTAGCTTCAATTATCTTTTCTTTGTCTTGAGCTCCTGAAAGTTTCACAAGTATCTGTCTTGGTGTAGATCACATTACATTTAGATAACCAAGTATTCTTTCACCTTTATTGGTTTATATATTTCATTCCTTCTTCAGGCTTAGGAAATTTTACTGTACTTTTTCTTTGAATAATATCTGTAGTCCCTTCTCTCCTTCTTCTGAAATAGCCACTATTCTTACAGTGTCTTTTGAAATATAGCAAATAATTCTTGAGTTTCTTTGTGCTTGTAATACTTCCTCCATCTGGGTCTTTTGTGTATTATCTTCAACATTCAGTATTCCATTTGGTCTGTCCTACCTACTTCTAAAGCTTTCTGTAGAATATTTTTCTCTTCTGGGGATTATTGTATATCCTGCATCTTTGTTATTTTCTTTCTATATGCATCAATTTCTATTTTTCTCTTCTTAGTTTTATTGCTCAGTTCTTTCACTTATCTGAGTTTTCTTCCATTTATTTGAATTTTTATGTCATGATGATTCTGAATTCTATATTTGATAAGATGATAAGATTTTCCATTTCTTTTTGGTTGGATTTCTTCAAAGTTGTTCTCTCATTGTGTTGGCATATTCCTTTGAGATGTCAAGTTTCCTTGTGTTGTATTTTCCTGTCTGTCCATTTTGCTTTTTATGATTTCACTATTTTAAAAAATGCTAGTGTTAATCCTGAATTTCCTACAGGTTCCTTGTTAGTATTTTTTTCTAAAATTTTCCTCAGCTTAATATAATTTCAAATATTTATCCTTTTCAGAATGCCATAGTTCTGGAGATCTGCTTTTATAGCTGCTGAACCATGGGTAAGGTAGGGCCAATGAACAGGTTTTGAAAATGATGAGTGACTAGAGACAGTAAACTAGTTTGTGCCTGGCTTTTACCACTGATATCCTCTCTCTGTGTTGTTCTAGACATGAGTCTCTGTAGACTGTGTGCTGTAAGTTATACCTACTAGGCCAATACTAGTTTTTGAGGATATGGGAGGGGGCTGCATCCTAGTACACTGTCCTTGTTCTTTTACCCTGTACCTGGCTCAGTGGTAGCACTGCAGTTCCTCTACAAGTATCTACTTTCAGTAAATTGTTTATACCTCAATACTGCACAGTACTTTTCTCTCAGTGGCTGCCTGACAGGTGGCATTGTTTTGAAAAGGTAGCCTCCTACCTGAGATCACATCTTCTAGGCATTTGTCTCCAACTATCCCTTGCCCAGTGAGGCATGGGATCTCTTCAGTGTCCATTCCTGTGTGTCCATATTGGTTTCTTATGTCCAAGTTGTTCCAGTCCCTCCATCCCAAGTCATGGGACCCTGATGGGTCAGTTTTCTGATGATTCTCCCAGGGACATAGCAAGAAATTTCTTCTGGCATCTTACTTCTGTCTCTTTTTAGTAGCCTTTCACTAAGCCTCTTGAACGGGCTATTTTATAGTCACCTCTGGAGAGTATGGGTAAGTCTACTTACATCCTAGCTCTGTTGCTTTTGCCTTATGAATTTTCACATTTATTTGAGCATTTCTTTTTCAGACTGTTCTGGAAAGGTATTAAAGTTGGACTGGGCCACTTGAAAATGGGACAGGGCCTGACTTTTTTTTTAAGTAAGCTTTTCCTCATTCCCTTTTTATGAAAGTGTACAAATTTCTTAGCTGTCTGCTCCCAAAAGATCAAGTTTATTCTAAATATTTGGAATGTAAAACTAAATGTGATAATACCTTTGTTCATGAATCTCACAATCTGGTAGAAGAGAAAGACAAAGCAATATCTTTTTAGGGCACAGTGTAGCAATTTTCTCTGGATTACTGGGAAAAAAAGCATTTCCATGTTGGAAGAAGCATCAAGGGTAATGATGCTGAAAATTGAAAGACATTCCTTTGTTAAAGAATGAGCATCTACAGTTTTTAACTAAAAGAAAAATCATTGGTCAGATGTTTTAATATGAAGATTTTCATAGGTTTGGTGAAAACTAATTAGAGTATAGTACAGTTGTTTCATAACTTTCTTCATTGTTCAGAAATGCATGTGATTATGACTCACATTATGATGATCTTAAACAGAAACTGTAATGTCTTTTTAACTATAAAAATAGTGTATTATGTTTAAAATGGAATCACAGACCTGGAGACAACCTTAGAGATCCATCCACCAATCCTGGTGTAGCATAACTTGTTTATGATATGAGGAAACTGTAGATGGTTTGTGATTTTTGCCAAGGCTGTGTTAACTTATATGTGGCAGAGCCAGAAACAAAACAAACTTTTATTAGCACTGTTGACCCTTCCATCAATAATATTTCTGGGATTATACTCTGAGTATGTTTTATAATTTCCATGATTTGAAGACTAGTATTACCTTCTAATATGTGGTGAAACTGGGATAATTATAATACGATTTCAAAATATGCACAGAAATACCATACTTTAATGTAAGCTCAAAATAACTGCTACATATCAGTGTTCCTGAATTAAAAAAGGTTCTTGACTTAAAAAATACCCCTTCTGGAGAACAAATTAGAAATGGAATCCAGTGGACTATGATGGATAACTATAGTACCTTGGCGCTGTGTGTAGTATGATAACATAAAGGTGTGATACTATACCTCTGAACATATACACCGTTGTAAACTAATGTTGCCTTTTCTTTTATATGGGGATACTTACTCTCACAACTACTTGAAAGGGTCTGACAAAATGCTATTTTCATGCTTAGGAATTAGGACACATTTTCAGAGCATTTATTCTTCATTTCTGATTAAGCAATACATAATACCTAAAACTAATATTTCTCTGCCTATATTACCCATCTTGAGAGTGAATATCTGACTTCCTGTGTTGCCTAAGAAGTTACTTTAGGTATGAAACCTATTATTTGGGAACTATGAACCTTCCCTCTTTTAACACACTCACCATTGATTAATCAGTTTTTAAAAGGTGACTTCATTGAGAACGTACTTTTCTTCCATACCAGTAATAATATGATATGCTAGAAAGCTACAAAAGTTTCTAGACATTGTGACTAGCTAGTCATTTGAACTTACACTCTGTGAGTCTATTCTCTATACAGTCACAGGATTGTTACTTTATGATCTGAGGTTTTTTTCATCCTAGCTACTGTGTTTCTATAAGGACTTGAATTATGATCACTTCAGTTTAGTTTCAATAGCTGAGTAGAGTCCTACATGAAGGGACAGAAACAGTTAATGGGAGGTTTCCTTTCTGTCTGATCCAGGTAGCAGGAAATGTTTCATATGATTTATATAGTTTCAATGAAACTAGAACCATGCCTGGAAATATTATTTGGGGTTTTCATATTTGTTTCGTTTTCAAGTTTGTAGCCTGTTGAATATTTAAATAATATATATCACTGGCTGCTTATAAAGGGTACTGTTAACTTTTGAGGTTTTTATTGTTTGTCATACCCTATGTAGGTTTCTAGTGAACCTGGAAACTGGGCACAGCATGCAGGATAAATCAGAGAGTTGACCTCAGGAAAGGAAGTATGCAGTGAAGTTTATTTGTCGAACAGTCTTATTTATAGTGACTGAATACAAAGGAAGGGTTTGAATCATGCTGCATGTTTTATCAGCAAGTTTGTTATGCTTGTTATATTTGCTATTGGTCGATGTGCTCAGCTCCCAAGGCATTTAAGGATAAGTAGGAAGGAGAAAAAAAAAGGAGTAATGAATGAGGAGTGGCCTGACTGAGGAGATTGTCAATTAACACAGCCCAGGTGGACTTTCCTCAGGTACAGTATCCTGTTCCTTATTTCACGAGTGTTCTCAGTGGCCTGGTCAGTCCATGCAGGTGTGTTTCTTGTGTCACCACAAAACCTCTTGCAACAGCCTATAATTTCCAAGGTTTAATTATCTCTTTATTTTTTCTCCATCTACCTCAAAAGTCATACTCCAGTGAGGGTCTTAAGACTCTTTATAGTAGTTGATTTTTTTTTTCTTCTATCATCAGTTGGAAAGGAAGACTGAATCAAAGCTTATACATGCAACTGTATATGACGGATGGTGGTAGTGGGTATCTGTGCTAATAAAAAGTAAATGGGATATAAAACTGTACTAGATTGAAGGAGTTTGCTAATGAATTATTTCATATGATTTAAGTTGTAATTGGAGCTAGTCATAAAATATTACAACTACATTTGAGTATTGCTTTGGTTTCTTTTTACAGGATGAAGGAGTTATTAAGGAAATTCCTATTACTCAGCATGTTAAGGAAGGATATGAGAAAGCAGATCCTACACAGTTTGAGTTGCTCAAGGTTCTTGGTCAAGGATCCTTTGGAAAGGTAATGAATGTTATTTCTATGTTTGTTTTTATTCTAAACATCCATAAATAGAAATCTGATAAATGTGCCATTTCTAAACTTATCAAAGAATACACAAAAAAGTAACTTTAAATTTATTCCATTCCTTTTATTTCGGTTATATTTTTTGTTATATTTCTTTATACATCTCTATAGTAATACATTTTTCTAAACCTCTGAGCTTATTGATTTATGTAGGAGTGAATATAGCAGAGTATTTATTAGCTACCTATACTGAGGTAGTTTTAATATTGGTAAAGAATGGTTACCCATGCTTCCCTATTCACATTCTGACGTGATCACAGCTTGGTGTCTTATGTGTGTTTTTCAGCTCTATTTTATTTTGAATTCATATATGGGTGTATGAATTCACCTATTGTCTTTTAAAATACTGTATGCTTAAAGTAGAGCAAGAATAAGTACTGGATATGTGGATAATGTAAAATTGCTGCTTTCACGGAGCTTAAATTTCAAGGGAGAAAGGATGTTAAGGAAAAGAATTAATTATCACATTCATTATAAGATATTTATCAAGTTCTTAATGAATATAATTCTTAAAAAAGAAGAGTTTCTAGATGTTATATACCTAATGTCTAAGACATGAAAATTGTTACATTTATACAATAGTGTCCTTTAGAAAAACAGCAACAACAATTTAAGGGGAAGAAAGGCAGATGATGAGAAAATGTTAATTTCAGGGTAGATGAGGTTTAGTTTTAAAGGGAAAAAAGTAAGTCAGTTAACTAGTGATTATTGAATCCTGGAAAACTTTAAAAGATAATTATTGGACATCTGTTTTTTGCACAATAGTTGTAAGACAGTGCTAGTGAATATAAAATAGACATTATCTCAAAGTAGATTGATATAAAAAGAGTAGATTGATATCTATGGCCTATAGAATATGACATGTAAAATATAGAGGAATGTATTCAGAACATTAGAGGAATGTATTCAGAACATGAAGGATTATCTGAAGTAGATTACAACTTGGTGATGAATTTGTACAGGAGATAATATGAAAACAAAGAGACAGTACTCAAATAGTTGTTACTAGGGATGGTAAAACCAGAAAGAACCTTTACTAGATTGTGGTGGGGGATGTGTTTATAGTTTATAGTGGGGAGAATGCCAACCCTAGAGTAGGCATCTGCATTCTGCATATCTTTAATTTATAAAATATCTGGAAGTATAATATTTTTAGCCATCAGTGTATTTTATGATGCTGGTTTTAGAAGAAGAAATATGAAGTTCTTTTATATCCCAAATATGTAAGTGCTTAAATATTTACAAATTCAATATCAGTAGGTAAATATTTCAAGTCATTAAATTTGTTCTGTTTATGCATTTATTCATATATATATCTATATATAAAGAATTTATATATATCCTAAAGGATATACATGAAAGATTTAAGGCTTTTATAGATAAAAAATTAATAAAATGGAAATCAGTGGAGAAGATGATGGAAGCTGAAAAATTAGAACAGGCACTCTGCTCACAAATGCATAGCCCTCATCAATACTTTTTAGTAATTTGGGCCATTCTCATTGGTGTGAAGTGATATCTCATTGAAGTTTTGATTTGCATTTGCCTAATGATAGGTGATGGTTTACATTTTTATGCACCTGTTGAATGACTGTGGGTTATCTTTAGAGAAGTGCCTGTTTAGTTTCTCTGCCCACTTTATGATTGTGTTGTTTTCTTCTCTTTAGTTGTGTAAGCTCTTTGTAGATCTTTGGTATCAGTCCCTTGTGAGATGTTTAGTATGCAAGTATTTTCTCCCAATCACGAAGATGTCTCTTCATTATGGTAAAAGTCTCTTTTGCTATATAAAACCTTTTGGTTTGATGTAGTCCCAGCTATTGATTATCTCCTTTCTTCTTGCTTCTGGAGATGAGTCCTCAAAGATGTTTCTGAAGTTTATTTCATGAATTGTTTTGCCTGTGTTTTCTTCCATATATTTTATTGTTTCTGGTCTTACATCTGAATCTTTGTCCATTTTGAGTTGATTTTTGTGTATGATTTGAGATATTAGTCTACTTTAATTCTTTTACATGTGGCAGTGCAGTTTTACCAGCACCATTTATTAAAGAGATTTCCCCTTGTTCCAATGTACTTTTCTCCTTTGTTTTAGGTTAATTGAACCATATATGTGTGGTTTTATTTCTTGCCTTTCTCTTTAATTCTATTGGTCTGTGTGTCTGTTTTGATCCAGTACCCTGTTATTTGTTATCATGGTTTTGTAGTATAGTTTGATATTTTGTAGTGTAATACCTCTGTTCTTCTCTTTTTTATGTTGCAGTATGTTTCTTTTTTATCACAAGCTTTTCAGGGGCTTTTTCTTTCTGTTGATGTGATTATCTTAATTGATCTTCTGATATTGAACCATCCTTGTGTCCTTGGAATAAATCCCAGTTGGTCATGGTATATCATCCTTTTGATGCATTACTAGATTTGGTCTACTGAGATTTTATTAAGGATCTTTGCATCCACATTCATTACGATGATTGGTCTGTTATTCCCCATTTTTGTGTTATATTTCTTACTATTTATTAGTTCTCAACTTTTTTGAAGAGGTTTTAACAGAATAGGCATTAGTTCATCTGCATATTTAGTGGAACACACTTCTGAAACCATTTGGTCCTGGACTTTTGTTTTATGAGAGGCTAGTCTATTATGTTTGTTTTTTCAAAGAATCAGCTTTTGGTTTCATTGATTTCATGGATTGACTTTTTGATTCCAATTTTATTTCTGCTTTAATTTCTAATTTCTATTATTTCCTTTTTCTATTGATTTTAGTTGTTTTTTTTTTTCTAAATCCTTGAGATGGGTCATAAGGTTGTTTCTTTAGGTTCTTTCTTGTTTATTGATTAAGCCTGTACTGTTATATACTTTCTGCTTAATATTGTTTTTGCTATGTTTTATCTCTTCTGAAAGGTTGTATCATCAGTATTATTTGTTTCAATTTTTTTTTTATTCTTAGATTTTCTTCTTAATCCAATGTTCTCTCAGTGGTGTGGTGTTTAATATCTATGTTATAGCTAGGGTGTCTCAATTTGTATTTGTAACTGGTTCCTAGTTTGATATATTTGTGGACAGAGAAGATACTTGGTATGATTTTAGTCTTCATATATTTGTTGATATTTTTCTTGTGATGTACTTTGCGGTCAATTTTGAAGAATCATTCTTGTGCATATATGAAAAATGTGTGTTCAATTTTGGGGGGAGTGCAGTGACTTATAGCTGTGTGTTAGGCCCATGTGGTCTAAATCTTTGTTCAGTCTGTTATGTTCCTATTTTATGTCTCATTGTTATGTCACTAAGTGAGTAGTGGTGTTAAAGTCTCCTACCACATGCTTTTTTCATCAGTGTCTCTTCAGAGAACATAGTAATTGTCTAATGTATTTTGGTGCTCCTTCATTTGTATAGTATATATTGATCTGTGTTAGTCTTTTTGACAGGATGTTTTAATCTTTGAATCTTTTAAATGAATCATTTTTTTCTTTTCTGTCTTCTGAGAAGTCTGATGTTAACCTGATGAGATAACCTGCATACATTACCTGGTTTTTCTCCCTGACTGCCTTCAACATTCTTTTTGTCTGAAATGCTTGATAAGTTCACTATTATGTATCTTAATATAGGTCACATTTTATTTGGAAAACCAGGTCAAGTTATTTCTTTGTATAAAATCTTCCCCTCTTTTTCTCTCTCTTTTGTGATAACTATTATCCTTATATTGCAATCCCCAATGAAATTGAATAGTTCTTGTAGTGTATAGTCATTATTTTTTCTTGGTATTTCTCTTCCTTTTCAGACATGTTTGTTTTTTGTTATTATGT
Source organism: Uropsilus gracilis (assembly GCA_004024945.1). NCBI lineage: Eukaryota > Metazoa > Chordata > Mammalia > Eulipotyphla > Talpidae > Uropsilus > Uropsilus gracilis. The sequence goes on from PVHY01017882.1 coordinate 15,715, forward strand.
CTATGTTAACTGAATTGAGTCTTCATTTAATCTATTCTCCCATAATATTACCTGGACTTTTTAAATCATAAGTACTAAGCTTTCTATATCTTGAATCCCTTTATTTTCTTCTTTACAATTTAAATTACTATTTCTTGTTCATTAATTTATCTCGTTTCATTTTTTCTGAATTATGTTATATTTTTATTAGTTTGTATGAGTTATCATTTTGACATGCATTTATGTATTTGCTTCCATCCCCCTAATTTTTCTTTTTTTATTTATACTGTTTATAAAGGAAAAAAATTCCCATCAAAGTTATACTTTTTAAAAAATTTTTACATTGTATTCTACCCGGGGGTTCTCCCACCACCTCATCACTTGTGAACCATCATCCTAATCTTTTGTGCCCATCACACCTCCAACTTGTCCCCCCATATCTTGCTTTATGCTTCAGTTCCACTGACAGCCAGTTTTAATTTTCCTTTGTCTATTGGTTTGTTTTCCCTATATTCCTCATGTAAGTGAGAACATCCAGTATTTCTCTTTTTCTGACTTATTTCTGCTAGCATGATTCCTAGCTCCATTCATGTTGCCGCAAATAATATAAGTTTGTCTTTTTGGTTGATGAATAATATTTCATTGTGTACATATACCACAACTTTCTGATACATTTACCTATTTGGGGGTATTTGGGTTGCTTCCATACCCTGGCTATTGTAAATAGTGCTGTCATAAACATCCAAGCACAAGTATCCTTCTTTTAGACTAGAGTTTTTGTAATATTTGGGTAGATTACTAGAAGTAGAATTGCTGGATCTATGATACTTACATTTTCAGAAGTTTAAGATTCCTCCACATGGCTTGCCATAGTGGTTGAACCAGTTTGCATTCCTACCAGCAGTATGAAATCGTCTCTTTCTTTCCACATCACACTAGCAGTTGTGGTTTTGATTTGCATTGCCCTGATTATTAGTGATGTTGAAAATTATCTCATATGCCTATTGGTCATTTGTGTTTCCTCTTTGGAGAAATGTCTTTTTAGATCTCCCCATTTTTAGACTGGACATTTTGTCTTTTTTATTTTTTAAGTTGCATGAGTTCTTTGTAGATATTTATTATCAGGCCCTTATATGTGTAGGGCAGATTTTTTCCCCCATTACGCTAGGGTTTCTTTATGTTTTGATTACTGTCTCTTGCTGTACAGGATCTTTTTAGTTTGATGTTGTTCCAGCTGTTTATGTTTTCCTTCATTTTTACATCATCTATAGATATGTCCTGAAAGAGGTTTCTGAAGTGTAAGGCTTAGAGTGTCTTGTCCATATAGTACTCTATATAGTTTATGGATTCAGGTCTTATATTCAAGTCTTTTATCCATTTTGAGTTGATTTTTGTACGTGATGTGAGGGAGTGATCTAGATTTATGTTTTTGCATGTAACAATGCAGTTTTACCAACACCATTTATTGACGAGGATATCCTTATTCCACTGTATGGTTTTAGCCCCTTTGTCAAAACTTAGTTGACCATACTTGTGTGGATTTATTTCTGGACATTCAATTCTGTTCCATTTGTCTGTGTGTCTTTTTATTCCAACACCATGGTGTTTTAATTATTATGGCTTTGTAATATAATTGAGGTTTGTGACTGAAATGCCTGCATTTTTTCTTTTGTGGGTCAGGAATGCTTTTGCTCTTCAAGGTCTTTTATTTGTCCATGTGAATTTCAACATTTTTTTTTTGTTCTATCTCTTTTATAATTTTTTTGTTCTATCTCTATTGTTCTATCTCTTTTTAATAATGACTTTGAGATTTTTTATTGGGATCACAGTGAGTCTATAGATTGCTTTTAGCAAGATGGTCATTTTGATGATGTTAATTCTTACAATCAATAAGCAGGGAATGTGTTTCCATTTCTTTAAGTCCAGTTCTGTTTCTTTTAACAATGTTTTATAGTTTTCTTTGTATAGGTCTTGCATGTCTTTTGTTAGGTTTATTCTCAGGTGTTTAATTTTCATTGGAGCAATGGTGAAAGGAGTGTTTCTTTTTTCTTTTTTTGTCTGGTGTTTTGCATGTAAGTAGACTATTGAATTTTGTGTGTTGATTTTATAGCCAGATACCTTACTGAACTGTTTAGTTGTTTCAGTTGTTCTACTATCTTTATTTTTGGGGGGATAATCTACATAAAATATATCTTTTTCATATAATGATAGCTTCACTTCTTTCCCTATTTGTATTATTTTTATGTCTTCTTCTTGTCTTATATTAGGATCCTTTTATTCCAATTTTTCCAGGGTTTTTATCATGAATGAATTCTGAACTTTATCAAATGCTTTTTCTGCATCTATTAATATGATAATATAGTTTTTGGTTTTCTCCTTGTTGATGTGATGGATTGTTTTGATTGATTTTCAGGTGTTTGAATAATTCCTGTGCTCCTGGGATAAATCCCAATTGATCCTGGTAAATAATCCTTTTAATACGTTGCTGGATTCATTTTGCCAGAATTTTATTAGAAATTTTGCATCTGTGTTCATTAGGAAGATTGCACTATAGTTTTCTTTTTGTGTGCTATCTTTATTTGGTTTTGATATTAGTGTAATGTTTCATATAATATATTTGGCAGTTTTCATTCTTTCTGGATTTTTTGAGAGAGTTTACTAATATAATGCAGGGATTATTTCATCTTGGAATGTTTGGTAGAATTCATTTGTGAAACCATCTGGTCATGAGCTCGTTTTTAAGGAGAGTGTTGATTACTGCTTCAATTTTGGTGCTTGTGATTGGCATTTGGGACTCTAATTCTTCTTAGTTCTCTTTTAGGTGGTTGTATCATTCTAAGAATTTGTCCATCTCATCCAGATAGCAGTATTTGTTTGCATATAAATACTCATGGTAGTCTCTATCAGATTTCTGCTGTATCAGTTGTAATTTCTCCTTTTTCATTTATGATCTTGTGTCATTGTGGATTTCTAGTTTGATACCTTAATGATAGGAAAAAAAGATTGGAACTATTTTAATCTTTGTGTATTTTTTTTTTCATATTTGCCTTTTGGTTGAATATATGGCCAATTTTGGAGAATGATCCATGTGAACTTGAAAAAAAAGTGTATTCTTTTCCTTGGAGGTGCAGTGTCCTATAGATATCTATTAAGTCCATTTGGTCTAGAAAGTTTTGTGTTGCTGTGTCGGTTTTTGTTTGTTTGTTTTTTGTTTTTCTGTGTTTTTGTGAAAGTGGAGTGTTAAAGTCTCCTACCACATATGTATTTTCACCAGTGTTTGCTTTTCAGTTCTGCTAGTACTTGTCTTGTAATTTGGTGCTCCTTTTGTTAATATATGTTAATAATTGTAATGTCTTTTGTTGAATTAACCCTTTAGTCATTAAGCAGTGACTTTCTTTGTCTTTTGTCACTTTAAAAAATTAATTTATATACATATATATATATATATATACTTATTTCATATCATTGTTATCCCTGGGGGTCACCCACAACCTCCCCTCCCTGTCTGTTCCAGCTGGTCTCCCCCCCACCCCAGTCATGTACTTTCATTTGTTCCTCCATATATTAGTGAAACCATTTGGTTTCTGTCTTTTTCCTTCTGACCTGTTTTTGCCAATATGATTTCTTCTAGGTACATCCATATTACCATAAAATCATCAAATTTGTTGATTTTAATTGATGCATAATATTCCGTTGTATATATACATATATATATATATATATATATATATATATATATATATAAGTTTTTTTGTAGTTTCATTGTTTGAGGGTCTTCCACACAGCTTTCCTTAGTGGCTGAACCAGTTTACATTCCCACCAGCAATGTAAGAGTATTCATTTCTCTCCACAATCATGCCAGCACTTGTTGCCTGTTTTTTGGATGTGGGCCTTTCTTACTGGTGTAAGGTAGTATCTCATTGTGGTTTTGATTTGAATTTCCCTGATTGCTAGTGACATCGAGCATATTTTCATCTGCCTGTTGGCTCTTTGTATTTACTCTTTGGAGAAGAGTCTTTTTGGTTTTCCCCATTTTTAAACTAGATTTTTTTCTTTGTTTTTGTTAAGTTGTGAGAGTTCTTAGTATATTTTTGTTATTAGACCCTTATCACTCACATGGAGGGCAAATTTTTTTCCCACTCGGTTGGGTTTCTTTTTGTTTTCTCTGTTGTCTCTTGTTGTACAGAAGCTTTTTAGTTTTATGTAGTCCCATCTGTTTGTTTTCTTTCATTTTTTTTACCTGCTATAGATGTGTCCAGAAATGGATTTCTGAATTATAGCTCATGGAGGGTTTTGCCCAGGTTTTCCTATATGTATATTATGCTTTCCAGTCTTACATCCAAGTCTTTTATCCATTTTGAATTGGTTTTTGTACAAGATGTTAAGGGTGTTTCTTGGTTCATTTTTTTGCATGTCTTGGCCAATGCCATTTATTGAAGAGGTTGTCCTTGTTCCAGTGTAAGTTTTTCTCTCCTTTGTCAAAGATTAGTTGACTATATAAATGTGGTTTTATTTCAGGGCACTCAATTCTGTTCCATTGGGCTGACTGTCTGTTTTTGTACCAATACCATGCTGTTTTAATTATTATGGCTTTGCAGTAGTTCAATTTGTTATTTTTTAAGATTGTTCCTTCTTTGGTTATGGGTGAGATTGACTATAAAATTCCTTTTTCGCTATTTTTTTTTTTTTTTGAGACTAGGTCTCACTAGTTTTGCCGGTGGGGGGGTGGTGGCATTTGCTTGTAGGATTGTTTTTTAGCCTTTTACTTTTGTTTATGCTTGCATTTAGAGATAAGTAGTGTTTCCTGGAGGCAGCAGAATGTTGGATTTTGCTTTTTTTTGGTCCAGTCTGCTACTCTGTGTCTTTTGATTGATGAGTTAGACCATTGACGCATTGACATTTAGAGTGATTATTGATGTTTGAGATTCTAAAGTTGACTTTCTGGTGGTCATTTTGAGGTTCTTCTGATTTGCTTCCTTGTTTTGTTCTTCTTGTTTATTCTTCTGATGGTTGTAATATTAAGGCTTCTTATAAGTTTTCTTGGAGTAGGGTTTTAGTTGTAGCAAATTTTGGAAGAGAGCTTCCCTGAGAAGATTCTGATTTTTCCTTCATAGAGGAAGGAGATCTTCACAGGGTGAAGTATTCTTGTCTGGGCTTTTTTGTCTTGGATTTTTCAAGTTTACTATTATTATTATTATTATTATTATTATTATTATTATTATTAATTGCAGTCTCTCCTTGCCTGGAGTGTCTCTCCAGAGAAATCTAAAGTCAGCCTAATAGGTTTACTATGTATGCTCTCTTTTTCTTTTCTCTGGTCAGTTTTATTATTCTTTCCTTATCTTATACTTTTGGAGGTTTTACAATTAGGGGTCCTGCTGTGATTTTTCTTTCATTAATGTAGTTTGGTGTTCTGGCTTTCTGTAGATCTATTTTCATTTCCTTCTTCAGGTTTAGGAAGTTCTCCTCTATTATTTCCTTAAATAGCTTTCAGTTCCCATATCTCTCTTTTCTCCTCCTGGTATTCCAGTTACTCTCATTTTTCTTTTTTTTGAAGAATCTAATTCATCTCATAGTTTTTCTTCTGTGTTCTTCTGTTGTATTTCTCTCTTTTTCTTTCTTTGTCTTCTCTAACTCAGTATCTTCGAGGATACTAATTCCTTCTTCTAATTCATCTAATCTGTTTCATGGCTTTTCCTAACATTTTTGAGCTCGTCTTTTACTCATATCTTCAATATCTTTCAGTTTTTGTTACTCTTATTGATGCATTCTTTTTTAAAAAGTATTTTTCCATTTCTCTTAACTTTTTGCTTCTATCATACTTGCTTGATTTCTTCTCTTAATTTTTTATTGCTTTTGTAACACTGAGTTTGAATTCTTTTTCTGACAGATATTGCATTTATTTTATGCCTTCCTTCTTGGGTTCCGGAGGTTCTCTTTCCTTTGATGAAGGATTGTTTACCATTGGATTTGCCTGAGTATTTGTGTTTTTCTCATTCCTGTGGTTTGCTTTTGGACTTGCTCTACATTTTGGGAAACTATGGCTCTTGCATTGGCTGGCATGGTAATTCGATTCTTTTACCAGGATGTGATTATTTCTGCCTTGCATCTGTGCTGCTCTAGTCTTTAATTTGCTTGCTTCTGGTTGACAGTTGTACCAGACTCATTCATTTGCAATCAGAGGGGATAGTGGGCAGTTCTGGCTTTCTTACTCTTCGTTGGGTTGTTCTTTTTCCTGCGTTTCTTTGTTTCCCTTAAACTGTTTCCTTAGAGTGTCTTTGGTTGTTGACTAAACTGGGTTTTGTTTTTTATCCCATTCTGGCAAGGCATGTTTTTGCTCTTGTATTTTGGTTGCCTTTTCTTCCCTTGTCAACACATTCACAGGTTTGGTGGGACAGTCACATGTTCCTCCACATCACCTGTGTCCCTGTTTCAATCAACCTCCCTAATGGAACCCCACATCTAGGATGCTGAAAGGAAGCACCAGTAGGTTTGGTGGGATTGTTGCAGCCTCCCCTGCACTCATCTGAGTCCTTTTTGGATCAGCCTTGCCACATTGGGGGGTTGTCAATGTGACCCCACTGCTAGGACCTGGATAGTATTTTCTCTTTGTGATGTCAAATTCTCATTTTAAGTTGTCATGTGTTGGATGTTTTTGCATCCATTTTTTGTTGCTTTTAACTTCCATTTTTTTCAGTATCAGTAATTTTATCAGTATCAGTAATTTAGAATGTTGAACAGCTTTTATTATATTCCCAGTATTTGGTAATTTTTTTCCCCTTTGCTGTCTTCTATAGTTCCTGAAGCCTGATTTGCAGTTGCTTTGTAACAGGATTGTAGAAGGAACTAAAGGCATCCAGCTACTCTGAGATGCAAATACAATATTGGGGAGTGCTGACTTGAGTTTTAATATCTTTTATTCTCCTCCTCTATTGTACTCCAGAGCTGAGATTCTGCTTATTGTCATTGCACTTCATGTGTTATCAGTCCCAATGGGTAGTGGAGAGTTGTCGCTATCCTGTACTTTGGTGTTTTTTCCTGTTTATGTGGAGCACCAAAGTGCCTCTCTACATATGTCCTCACTTTAGTAGAGTGTTGTGTCTCCACACGTTCATGTCTCCCCTTTTTGGGTCTTCTTGCTTTTTGGAAGGCTCATGTATGGATTCCCCAACTTGTGCTATAATATCCTGGCATTTTTCTCCACCCACCTCCTGTTCAATTAACTGTCTTTCTGTATTCTCTTTTCTGTGTGCAGTATGTGTAGATCTCCAGTGTACAAGGGTTGCTCCATTTTAGTCCCAAGTCATGGAACCACCTGGTTGTAATCTCCCTTTAGTTCACTCTTAAATGAATCTCTCTGGTAGAAGAAAAGTTCTGCCTCTGATTCCTTCATTTTCTATGTTTAGATTCACTTTTAATGAAGTAAAATTTTGGAGAATCTTTTCACAAACTGATTATGAAAGTTCAATGAAGACATAAAGGACCCTTTCCCTGCGGTTCCTCACTTTCTAATATCAACACAGTAGGACAGCATCAAATTCCAATTATATTATTTTTAATTAATACATAGTTAATTTTTTCTATTAAGTTTCTAACATGATAAATATTGACAGATATAAAGCACAAAAATAAAGCACTTTGAAGTCTTCTATAATGCTTAAGATTGTAAAAGATTCTTGAGGCCAAAAGATTCATATCTACTTTCCTATAAGAGACTGGCAATTACTTGTGGTGGAGTTGTTATACACCAGATGACTTGATTCCTATGTTGTCATTGTCATGATCACATCATGTTAACTAGGAGAAAGGAAACTGTTCATCTGTGTTTATTTGTCCCTGAAACTAAAATCAAGTGAAAATTTTTGAGTCTGGTCCTTAGAACTAATGTCAATTTCTTAGTCTGAAACTTTTTTGTGTGTGTTAGAAAAATTTATTTAATCTACTGTTTAAAAGCTAATAGTACTGACTCATTAATTATAGAAATACATGCATGTCCACTCCACTTGTTTGCATACAGTTGAAAACTGAAAACAAGCAGATGAGTAATTATACAACTTGTTTTATAGCTTCTTTATCTTAGTCAGTAGGTTTAATAAGACATTTAGAGGGCCGGGCACTGTGGCTCGTGCTTGTAAGCTTCAGCCTATGAAGCGGCCAGGGCTAGGGATTGTGGTTCGAGTCCCAGCTGGGGCCCGTAGTGAGACCTAGTTCCAAAAAATAGCTGGGCGTGGTGATGTGCGCCTGTAATCCCAGCTACCTGGGAAGCTGAGGCTGAGGATTGCTTGAGTCTGTGGTACCTCGGGCAACGAGAGCCTGCAGTTCCATGGGCAAAAATAGTGATACCTAGTCTCAAAAAACAAACAAAAACAACACAAAAAATAAGTCATTTAGAACCTCATGTTATTCCTGTTTGTGTGTGTATTCTAATACAGGTTGACTGATACTCTTCCATTATTGAAGTTAGTGATTTATACTCTTGGTTTATAATATACTCATTTTTCAGCTCTTCTGTTTTGTAAAAGACACTGAGGGTAGGCTATAAATACACTAAATTCTGCTAGAGGCTGCGAGTTAAAACTCATGCTAAGATAAAAAAAAAAAAAAAACATTTCATTCCACTCTTATCTGTCTTCAAAACACTAAAAAATAAAAATAGCATAATTTAACCTCTGGTAGGCAGCAGTGTTGCCATTCCTCCAATATTAACCCTAAAATACCTCCCTTAAAAAATTACAGTAAGTTAATAAGTAAATCCCCTACCCCCAGGTATCCCACAAAAATTAATGTTTTACCTAATCTAATTTGCCTAAGCCACTTTTTTCCTTAGTCTAAAACCTTTATAAAAATCTTGTAAAAGTCATTAAAATTTGCTAAATAATGCATACTTTCATTCAGCCTTAACCTCTATAGTTATGTCCACCTCTCTTGTCTGTCCTCTCTTATACCCTACGTTCAACTCTCAACATCTGGCGCCCAATATGGGGCACATTCATCTTTTTCTGTTACCTTGCCTGTCTACTCTTCTTTTCCTTTCCAAAAACCAGCCAACCTCCCTAGCTTATTATGGCTCCATTAAGGCCACCGAAAGCTAACCCTGGTCCTTTGGACTTAGTAGCCTCATGCTACGTAAGAGAAAAATAATTCTAAAAAATTAATCTTGGACTTGGCTGACAACCCTAACTTTTATCTCTATCTACCACCCTATGCAAAACCAAAAACAAAAGCAAGTAAAGCCATAGTCATCAGCAAACAGTAAACAGACAAACAAAGCCAAAAAATCCAAAGCACAAAAATTTCTGAAATTAAAAGTATAGTAAATAAACGTTTTATAAAAGTAATACAAGTGTTAAGAGCTCAAGCAAAATAAACATTTTGTAAAAATATTATAGTAAATGTTAAATGCCAGTCCTGTTTGTGTGTATTCTAATACAGGTTGAATGATACTCTTCCATTGTTAAAGTTAGTGATTTATACTCTTGGTTTATAAGCTACTCATTCTTCAGGTCTTCTGTTTTGTAGAAGACACTGAGGGTAGGCTATAAATAAACTAAATTTGACACTCTTTACTCAAATACTTAACGATTTTTGGCAGTGAACTAATATGGATTTTAGGAATTTCAACTTTAAGTCCAATAAAAGCAACTCTATAGAATTAAATCATTGAAATGTATGGCAGAACTGATACTTTTTAAAGAGTCTCATTTGTTTGAGGGAAATCTTGGCATTTACAGCAGATCTTAAATAAGAAAGTGTCACAGGGTGTTGTTTTAATTATTCATCTTTTTCAATATAAAAAATTATGTGGCTAATACAGAAATATTTGTGGTTCATCTACAAAATTTACATTTTGATTCATTCTGAACTTTATTTTCTTAAAGATGGTTTTGTTGTTGCAGAAACGAACCATTTGTTATTTTGTAGATTCTCTCAATTTATTCCATGTGTGGTATACTGTCTCACTCTGAAACAGGGTTATAAAATATAATATTTGAACTGTATGCAGGAATTTGACATAGTAATTTTTTGCACAGTATCTTTTAACAATAAATGATTCTACTTTGTATGACTTAGCTTTAAGTTTTCTAAGTAATGTATTACAGTTATATAAAAATGATCTATGACATGAAAGAAAAGCAAGAACGTAGTATAGGAAACTGACTACATGAAACTATGAGAACTGCTCTAAATGAATGTGGTCATTGACTTAAGGCCCGATCTAAGGCTTTATTTTCAGTATAGAAAAAAACAAAACAAAAAAAAAGAGATTCCTGTGAACTCCAGTTGACAGATATATAATTACCACATAAAAATACGGAAGAGGGATTTTGAGGTGTATTTTGGTATAGTGACAAGATAAAAAATTACTCAGTATTATTCCATCTGTAATTTTATCTGAGAATACTAGTTGCATGGTCACATTTCTAATTTAAGCAACGCTTTAAATGGGTGGGGTTGCCAAGTTGAGGCAGTGAATAGATTTTACTAATTTTCAAAAAGGAAGCAGCCATTTAATAATAATTTTTATATAACTGCAGTTTGTTCATATGTATCTTCATAACTAAGACTTTTTGGTCATTATTGTGTCACATTCTTTGTTTGAAATTAGAAGATATTATTACTTAAACTTGGTAGTTTTTAAACAGTTTAGCTTTCATTTGTATATTAAGTTAATTGGCTAACTTGATTGTTTTACCTGGAAGACAGGTAAGAATTGTTTCTGATGTCTTACAAGAAAATAAAATGACTAGTAACTTCTGAAATAGGCCACTAACATTAGTCAGCATTTGCTTTTTATTAAGGTAACACTAGTGAACTTTTATAAGCTTTCTTAGTTCAAATTACCTTTCATGTTATGTATCTCCCATATCACAAAATTGTTAATGTCTTTCACCGTGTCATGTATTTCAAAATATTTCATTTTTATTGTATCTAGGAGAGTGTGGTTTTCTAAATAAAAGTAAGGAAATATTACTTATTATCGCAAATCTGTGTATGGCAAGAATTCATTGAAATGTGATTTTTTAAATCTCCTATTAGGTATTTCTTGTTAGAAAGAAGACTGGTCCTGATGCTGGGCAACTCTACGCAATGAAGGTGTTAAAGAAAGCATCTTTAAAAGGTAACACAACATTAGAAAATTCATGAAAATTAAATTTGGTAAAGCTAATTTTAAGAAATAAGCTCTGTTGTTTGTATGTAAGGTGAATGGAGTTTGTTTCTTTTTAAGATTAGGATTATTACAGTGTTCTAGATTGCAATATTTGTTTGATTTTGACTTTTCCTTATTTTTTGTAGGATAGTATTTATTATGATAAATTTATTTTGTAAATATTGTGAGAGTTATATGTATATAATATTATTACAATGGCCAAGGAATTATGCTATACACACACGTTTGGACATACTCAGAGTAAACTATGATCTTTGATGATATATACATATATATATACATATATATTTAAACAAAGCAGAAAAATATTGCTTTAGCAAGAGTGTATCCTTGTGAAAATTTAATGGTATAAAAAGTAACACATTTAATTTAAAGTGAACTTAACTATCAAACTATATCCTTATTTTATTAAACTATACTCTTTCATGTCAAGATTTTTATTTTTTTGTACCATTTTGATATTATTTATTGAGAAATCACAACTGCCTGCATATCCTTATATACTCAATCTTCTAGACTTTGACAATAGCATTATACTCAGTTTTAATTGGTATTTTCATTTGAACAATTAGTAATGCACTCAAAGTAAACATGTATTAGCCAAATACCTGTCTGTCACTTTAACTCATCTTTACTTTTAAACTGGATTTGTGGGCTTTTTGTAATATGGTAATTACTATATAAGAATATATAGACTGCAAATGTAGGCACTTGTAAAGTTGTGTTTTATATTCATATTTTGATTGGTGATTTACTAGTGGAATCTTTACTGAAATTTCATACAAAAATAATATTCTGTACTTCTATAATTTTCAGTTCGAGATAGAGTTCGGACAAAGATGGAGCGGGATATACTGGTGGAAGTAAATCATCCATTTATTGTCAAATTACACTATGGTATGTAATCTTTTAATTTATAAAATTAAGGAATCAAGATTTCCTTTCAGATTGTAATGTATCAGGAAAGAAACACTTCAAACTAAATTGTATATTATGAAGTTGATTCATCTGAAGTAAGGATCACTAGTTTTTAGTTATATTATCTGTATTTTTGGTTAACTTGTGGAATGCAGCAAGATAGTGTTTTCTGACTACTTGCCTGACAATATTTCCATTGGTCTTAAACTATAAATTTCTGTGACACATTTTGATGTTTGGGTTCACTCCTCTTAGTGTGTTCCTTGTAGTTATCTTAGTCTTTTCTGGTTCTATTGATTATGTTAGTTTTTTTGATTTATTCTTTCTTATATTTGAGGGGAGAAAATGCACTGAGAAATCAGTGGGTATAATGGAAGAAATGTAAACTTGGAGTCAATTTTGAATTTGAATCATGGCTCCATTGCTAATTTAATAGATACATGAGATTGTAGACTTTGTCTTCCTTGGAAATTGCAAAGGTATATACATCACTAAATCATTTAAAGTCTACTATGTTCCCTTCAGTTTTTAATTTTTAAAAAACTAGCACTTATTGACTTTATGTTTTATGTAATTTTGACAAAACATTAAAATATATACCAAATTATTGCTACAAATATCCACAAGAAAATTCTAATTATTAGTTTTTCATTCCCTATTGTCCTAGTGGAATAAAAGTACTAGTATTTAAAGATCTCCATCCTTGAATCTCCATGATGTCACTAGAATGATCAGTAAACATTAGTTGTGTACAAAACACTGTATTTAGTGATGTATGTACTATAGAGATGAAATGGTCTCTGATTTCCAGATGTATATAATCAATAGGGAAATACAGATATGTAAACAAATTAATTGTACAAGTCAAATTAAATATAAGGTAGACAAATAATTGTATATATATATTTTGTAAATATACTCAATTTACATTTGAGTACAATATACACTGAGTCCAATGAGATCTCCAAATTAGTAGTAAGTAATTTGATGGAGGAAGAAGATAAGGATGCTCTAGGGAAATGTGCAAAGAGGGCTATGGGATAGCTTAATAGATGATGTTATTTACTAAGTTGTAATTGACATGTAGCATTTTCACTCAGGTGTATAATATAATAATTCAATATTTGTGAATATTTGTGTATTTTTTTTGGTGTATCCAGGTACCATGCTTTATTCTTCATGTATATAGACACATGTTAATAATATTCTGTAGTGGTGTTTGCCAGTTTATTTGGCATTTTTACATTATTTTCACTAGAAGTATCAGGATCGTGGGGAGAGGCTGGAAGGCCAAATGGTTCATTATAAGTCATGGCATAAGTACTGACTGGGGCATCAACTTACAGATTATAACAAGTAGGAAACAAGGCAATCTTGTATTTTAAAATGCACATTTCTCTCAAATTACTTCCCTTGTCCTCGAGATAGTCTGACATATTCCTTAATGAACCATTTTGTTGTTTACATAGTTATGTGCCTCTATCTGTCTGTCTGTCTGTCAATCATCTATCTGTCTGTCATAATTGCATTCCTCAGGGTTTTTCCTTCACCCTATCACCCACAAGTCTTCATCTCAATCTTCCTGTGCTCTTCCCTTTCCTAATCTCCCCTTCTCCATCCCCTCCCGAACAGCCTGGCCCCCACTCTGCTGTGAGTTTACCCTGGGCTTTTCCTGACTGTGTCACAGACAAACAGCCCATATATATATATGGTTTCTGTCTGTTTCTTCCTGGCTTGTTTCTGCTAATATGATTTCCTCTAGGTCCATCCATGTTATCACGAATGTTTCATATGTGTTGGTTTTGATTGCAGAATAATATCCCATTGTGTAAAAATACCACATCTTTTTCATCAATTCCTCTGTCTTGGGGGATTTGGGTTGTTTCCATGTTCTGGCAATTGTAAATTGTGCTGCATTAAAAAGAGGAGTACAGGTATCCTTTAAAATTAGTGTTTTTGCATCCTTTGGGTAGATTCCAGGAAGTGGGTTTGTGGGGTTAAATGGTAGCTCCATTTTAAGTAGTTTGAGGGTCCACCACATAGCTTTCCACAGCAGCTGGACCAGTTTGCATTCCCACCTGCAGTGTTAAAGTGTTCTTTTTCTCTACATCCATACTAGTGCTTGTTGTTGCCCCCCCCCCCTTTTTAAATATAGGCCATTCTTCCTGGTGTAAGATTGTATCTCATTGTGGTTTTGATTTGCATTTTGCTGGTTATTAGTGATGTTACACATTTTTTCATATTACTATTGGCCATTTGTATTTCCTCTTTGGAGAAGTATCTTTTTAGCTCTTTTCCCCATTTTTTGACTGGACTTTTTCCTTCATTTTTGTTAAGTTGTGTGAATTCGTGTATTATTCTTATCAGACCCCTTTCACTTGTATGGAGAGCAACATTTTTCTCCCATTTGGTTGGGATATCTTTTTGTTTTGGTTATTGTCTCTTTTTTTTTTTTTTTTTTTTTTTTTTTTTTTTTTTTTTTTTTTTTTTTTTTTTTTTTTTTTTTTTTTTTTTTTTTTTTTTTTTTTTTTTTTTTTTTTTTTTTTTTTTTTTTTTTTTTTTTTTTTTTTTTTTTTTTTTTTTTTTTTTTTTTTTTTTTTTTTTTTTTTTTTT
>PVHY01017883.1:0-30390 GCA_004024945.1 Uropsilus gracilis
AGAGCAATTATCTTTGGCTTATTTATCTCTTATCAATTTTTCTTTACCTCTTAATAAATTATGAAAATAAGAAAAATAAATAAATAAATTGGACCCAACCTAAGTTAATGTCACTTATTAATTGCTTAGTGTTTTTAAAAAATATGTAGCTTACCAACATAATCCTTACTACAGTCTGTACATAGGGAGTTCATATACTGCCCTAAACTATTTAAGGGCAAATAGTCTCCAACACCCCCAGAAGACAAAATCCAGGCACTATAAGGCAAAGGACTCTAAAACTGAAGATAGTTTTCACCACTGATTTTGTCATTTAAGTAGTGATTTAAATGAACATTCCCTATCCTTTCCCATAGTCTTTTCAAGGCCCAGTCACACATAGGCTTAATCTATACTGTTCTGTTTGGGAGCAGGGACTCTTCCCATAGGCCTAGAATTCTCAAGAGGGACCACACCCTTTCCTAAACCATCCTATCTTACAATCCCTGCTGCCATGAGGTCAGCTGGACTTATTCATCACTGAGGTTCCTTTGAAACATGGCATTTCTTTTCACTGAAGACTGTGTACAGACAGTCCATTTTGTCTATGATCAAACTCCCTACCCTCCACATGCACACAGCTCAGTATATTCTTTCTGAGCAAATTACTCACTGGCATTTCTTCTTGCCCTGTCTAACTATATCTTCTCCCAAGTTCAAGACTGATCTGATGCTATTAAGTCACAATGCTAATATCTCTCAGCTGAGAGCACTATGAAATGCTAAGCAAAACAGAACTTAAGCCTTACCTATTTCTTGTGGCTTGTCTCTAAGATGACCTAATTAATGATGGTAACATTTGGAAATAGAAAGCTCAAGGAGATGAGAGGTACTCGAATAAAGCAATTACCTAATTTGTCTTTTCATACAACTGCAAAGACTAACATCTTAAACCTCAGGACATACTATTTGTAAAATCAGTAAGCTGAAGTTTTATTATTAAAAATGGAGCAAGAGCTATGTAAGTAATCATCTACACTTATTGCATCACCCCTGCTCTCCCCACAGCAAGGTGACTTTGTCAGCCTAATTAGTACAAGGTGCTAACAAGGTCAGAGTACTGGATTCTATCCAAGCATAGACCAGTTTCTTTACCAGGGGCCATCCTCAGTGTATTCTGAGGATCCTTTACCTATAAACTTGTGATCTGATCTGAAAGTAGCAGCAGCAGTTGAATCTTGTTGAGTACTTACCAAATGCCAAGAAGGGGTAAGGGCCTAGTGAGTCTGTCTCCTCCCAGGAAGGAGAGCCAGGGTCTGAACCTATGTCATCTTCTCATCCCAGAGCCTGTGGTCTCCACCATAATGTTGCCTTGTCTTTGAACAGTGAGTGGAGTCAAAAGAAACTATAAAGCTAACCCTGGTGCCCTGCTGCTACACGCCTCTGACACGTGCCTCTAGTGAAAATCATGGGCAGCTTCATCTCTGGAGCAATCTGCAGCAACCCAGCAGATGGGAGTTTTGGAGTAAGAAGGCCCTCCCACTTGGCTTCCAGCACAGATTTAAACTTGTCCTTGATCCAGCTCTACTGACTAGATTCAAATAATTCATTTCCAAAGATAACGTTGTAAAAATATCAAAGAAAGAAACTTTAAAATGTCATACTGCTGAATGGTTAATTTTACCAATTCTCAATTATGAATTACTATGGAAATTAAGTATAGTATTTGATTAAGTACATAATATTAAAATTCTTCATAATTATATCTTGCTTAATGTACCTCCTAAAATGAAAGGGGATGTAATTAGCACTACTGGCAAAAAAGGCAATGTGGTGTCATAAAATTTCAATTAAATCCTTCCTTGAGTCCCTCAAATAGATTAGGCCCCCCCTGGTCTAATCCTCCTTGGAAGCACTTTGCTCAAAGGTGTTTATCTATAAAAATGAACTCAATGTGTTGCCACACTAGGTCCCCATCCTCCACTGGCTGAGGGATCAGATCTGCACTGTTCCCAGGATGTCCCTAGCATTTGCCAAGGCAAGGCCCCTGGCATGCAATCAGACACAGGTGGGGCCCACATCCTCACTTCAGAGACTTAGCATCAACACAGAGACTTAGCATCAACTTCTCTGAGCCTCTATTTCCTCATGAAAGGGGCTTCTAGATTCTCTGCCTCAGACACCAACCGAGGCTACTGAGAGTTGAAATGAGGTAATAGTCACAACAAATAATTCAGCATAGCACTGCAGGACCCTGACTACTATCATTTTTCTGAATGTCTTCCTGTCATGATGTTGATGAGGAGAAAAAATTATTCCTGGTAGAAATCACTGTCTGTGTGTAGTCAGCAATTCTCCAAGTCTGCATGGGTTTTCTCTGCACATTCAGGCTTCCTCCCACATCCCAATCAGGTACACATTAGATTTACTGGTATGTTTATATTATCCCAGCCTGAATCAGTGGGGTGTGCATGTGAGCGAGCCCTGTAACAATGGAATGGGAGCCCTAAAACTGCCAGGGTGGGCTCCAGCCCCATCAACCCTATACTGGAATAAATAGGTTGGAAAATGAATGTATGAATCCAAATGACTGCATGATAACAGAAATGTTTGGGGTCTTTAACTAGATGTTTTGTGGCTAGAAATATGCTGTAGGCAGTTAACTCTTATTGGCACCAAGTAGCATGTATTATATGTGCTTCCACTTAAAAGTTTGCTTGTAAGAGCCTATTAACAAAGTCAAGTGAGAACTACAGTATACAAATGTAAAGGGCTGAAAAATAGAAGAGAAAAATTACTCCCTGCCAAGTGTCACAAAGTGGTTCTGTGGAGTGTACATCACTTTCTGTATCAATTTTTAGGGTCTGAAGCATGTTTTCTTGTCTCCCTCACACATCAGACATGTACTCGAACAACAGAAGAAAATATCAAGAACTTTGCTGATATGCATGAACTAGGTCTACAACTAAGTATTATGTGGTTTGTATCCAATATTAGACAAAGAAATGTGCAACAGCATGAACAGTTGAGAATCTGAGGACAGGAACTCAATGTCATGTGCCCCTCATGCTAAACTCAATCAGAGACAAAAGTAACACATCATAAAGAAATAGTTCAATCACAAAGAAAGCATCCTTGAAGCAACCATACAAGGAGTTCAAGGAGAGGTCAGAAAGGTGATCCCATCAGGAATGCAGAACTCACGTATGGACATGATATCAGAGACCGCTACCCTTCCCTAAACTCTGGATCAATACTCAGTAAGCAATCTCAGATTTGCTTAAGATGAATTACTTCCCAGATAAGTTTAATTTCATTTGTAATTCTGGTATTTTTCAAAAATGCCTATGACATGACCTATCGGTAGCCTGTCTGGCCTTTCCTACTCATGGGAACTATTAGCATTTATCTTAAGTACCTACTCTATTATCACAGTTAAAATACTGTGAATACACACAGAAAAATCTAAGATTATAAAGAATTTCATATTCCCAAGCAACACTCTTCCCTCCCCTTTGAGGAATTCACATAGTGAGTTAATATTCTTGTTCACACACTTTCTTCCAAATATAAGAGCAACTCCTAGTAAAACTGCACACGATGGCTCATTCTAGCCAGTGCTGAGCTGATGATGCTTATGCTCCAGCTGGCATCCACAGCATCATGGATGTTATCTACTCATTCCCCCCACCGCTACCATGAATGGACAGATGGGGGTGGGGACACAGACACGGACATGGACATGGATGGACACACACACACACACACTTTCATCTATATGACACTTTATAGTATTTAGCACAGTACTTCTACTATAGATGATGATTTGAAATTACTATCTATGGTTCAGCAGCACCTCTTCTAGAATGAGTCTCCTGAGAGTTGCAAGTTTTCACTGGAGACATGTGAGGACATAGCTAGACACAAGGGGAAAATTTTGGACACTAAGAAAACAGCAAGAAAAAAACAGGTACAGCTCTGAAGAGAGAAACCACACCCCTCAACACCTGATTAACCACTAGACTGTGGGCCTCCAAATGTGAACAATGACCATTTCTGTGAGTCTATCATATACCAGGTATGTGGACTCACATTTTGCATGCATCACCTCTAATCCTGATTCTCTATATCAGTATTTGAGTTAGACAGTAAGTAGCAGCCCCATTAGCACATGTAGACTCAAAAACATTAAATAGTCTAAGATCACTGTGCTGACATGTGGAAGAGCGGGGCTTTGAAATTCTAGTCCATGTGCCTCACAGCTGAGGAAGATAGTGAAGTAGCTGCTAAGGATCTGGAGAGCCAGACTCCAAACATGCTGGAATAGAGGTAGGCTGAAGAAACACACATGGAGACAGTAGAGGTCGAAACACAAGCCTGAAGTTCTGCAATATCACTTGGCAGTCATTTTACACAGGGATGGGGATGGACGAGCAGTCGAAGAATGAGAAAGCAAGGCAACCTTCTGTTATGGGGGTAGGGGTAGAGGACACCCACTAGGTACAGGGAACAGAACTGCAGCAGTGGAGTCAAGTAGGCAGGGGAGCAGAGTGACAACGTGGTAATCACCAGGTAAGGAAGATAGGATCTCCGACAGGATGCAAGCAGAGTGGTTTGAAGGGAAGCCCAACCACAAAGGTTGAGACTTTTGTGGGTAAAAAGAAGATAGTAAATAAAGGAGTGTAAAACAGCAGCTGCTCAATTCTAATCTGAGATAAAGTGTTCATGAACAACAAGGTAAGAAGAAAGAGGTGAGAGGGTTTTCTGAATATTAAACCAAATGTATTCAAATGGACTACTGTTTAATCATAGATGATATCCTGACTAAAGAGGCTGAAATCGCTGTCTTTTAACAAATGATGGCGATACTTTTTCTTACTAAAATAGCTAGCAATCCTGTGTCATAATCCCTTTTTTTCAAACAGACTGTGCCAATAAATCTAAATGAAATGTCTGAAGGTAGAGCATGCCTCCAAAAAGTCTGGCAATTTGAGGGAATAAATTAGAGTTTATAGTTTGAGAATACAAAAGACAAGAGAAAAGTTCATTTTAATGTGTTAGAACGTGACTGTTTTTTGTTTGAGCAGAGAGTGAGCAGAGAGGTAGAAATGGAATGGGAAACATTGAAGCAGTTCATTCCCATCTAGGCTCCACTATGAGGGGAAGACTGGAGAGAGCGGACTATAGGACAGTGGCTCCTTGGAATAACAGAGGCTGAGATTGGTAAAAAAGCTCAGCAGTTGAGAGCAGTCTGATAGGATGAGCACCACAAAGCCAAAGCAGAGGCAAATGACAACACCAATGCTTTTAAGATGAATATAAATTACCACAGCATCAAATCAGCCTCAGCAAAACTGAACACTTCATCTAGCAGGCAGTGCTACAAGAAGGAGGGAGATTGGGAGGATAACACTGGCATGAGCTGTAGAATCCTATTATATATATATAAAGACCATGAATCAAGAACTGGACAAAAGACAGAGTTCAAAAGCTGTGAGAAATAAAGCACTAAGTGTGAACAGGAGCATGCAGAAGGAAATGTTGACAGGCTGCAGCAAAATACTGAATGTTGTGACTCTGGGCACACTCAGTACATCATACTGCTTCATTTAGAATTATTTACTACTGGAGTAAAACAAGGTCCCTGTGTGCCAAACAGCTTGGCTGATGGAGACAGTTTGAACGTTATGCTGCTAGTTGCCTGACTCAACCCTGCTTAAAAATATCTGGGATCCTCAAACAAGACTAAATATGAATACATGATCCAAGTCTGCATTTGTTGTCACAGCTGTTCCTCTGGGTGCACAGAAGAAGAATGTTAAATGAAGATCTTTTTTTCAAAGGCATCATCCCATTTCTCGTATTATTCCAATGACCAGACCCACCCAGGAGGCAGTCTTTGCTATAGAAAAAATGCATAATCCCTGCCGGAGCAGCCCTTCCAGGGTTTGTAGAGGGAAAACAGAGCAGACACAGCACAGAGAAGAAAGGGTGCTGTGGGTCTCAGCATGATTGCAGAAGGAAGGATGGAACAGAGGGACCTTTTGTCAAAGATTTATTTTAGAGAACTGGTATTTCTGCAAGCAAAAAGCTCCCAGTCTAAGAAATTTTCACCTAATTCCAGCCACAATTACCAAAATAACCTTTACACCTCAGCTTTCCCTTCCCTGCAGAGTTGGCTAAAAAACACAAATACGTCCGGAGTTACAAGGTCCTGATTCACCACAACCAAAAGAGAAATTAACCAAAGAGGGGGGAAAAGTATGTAATAGTAAAATATTATATTTCATAATGTGAAGGGGGTGGGGGAAATGTGAAGAACTCAGCATTCTTTTTACTTGACCTCCTCCCCAAACAAAACATGATTCCAATTCATCCCTACATAAACTAAACACCAAAAGATAAAATACAATATTTGTATTTACCAGTTACTTCAACATTCACTCACAATTACAGCTCATTGTGATTAGTCCTATTTATTATGGACCAAATGACAACACTTGTATTTATATAACAAAATTCTCCATGGAAATGAAGTCTTTCGTTGGGGGAAAGCTTTGATCCAGAAGTTGTTAGCTTTCCTCTTAATCTCCAGCTCCCCTAGACTATAAGAACTTTTCTCTCCTTTCAACTGCAAATCAACTGCCAGGGTTATGCTGTGGGCTTGAACCCATGCTGTTTTGTGCTACCTTGTTAAGCACACCTTCTGTGTCCAAAGAAAATCAGTGATTCCTGTGAGCCTGCATAAACACCCTACAGCATTGTTCACACACCCATCTTTTCACGCACAGTATTTGCTGAATGACAGAATAGACCAAAGGTTGGATGGAGTGAGTCATTCAGACCCATAAGAATACTATATGGGTAACACATGTATCAGAGAGGGTGCAGAGCTAGGAGAGAGAACAATACAGTTCTTCAGAAGTGCAGGGAGAAGCCACTTGGTCTAGACAAACCAGCTAGAAGATCAACTGTCAGTAATCTTCACCAGTTTTCTCCAATATGCATTTCTAATGATGATCTACCAAAACCACTAGGCAGTCCAAATTTCAGGGTACAGGACAATCACCCGGAGCACTCTAGTAACAGGGCTGGCCCCACTTTTAGCAACTGACTTATCAAGTCAAGCTAGTGTCCTCTGAAGCACCAGCATTTTAACCCAGCACTCCTGGAGATTCTGTGGTTGACTCGAACCATTACGGCACTTAACTGGTTCTCTTCCTAGATGCATAATTAGGAAAATGTGGGGCCCTCATCAGTTGAGAGTTTAATAAATTGGTCTAGAATGGGGTTCAGGCAGTATTTTTTTTTAATTGCCTCAGTTAAGTCTAATAGGTAGTCAGGTTAAAAACTACTGCTGATGAGGCCCTGGTCATTTCAGAGTGGCACCTGACAATTACTGATGGCTGCTATGCACAATTTATCTCCATAATAAAGCTATTTCCACTCTTTGATGGAAGCTCAGCCACATTTTCAGGCTGCACTGAAAACTGTTAGATTGCCTCAAATGGCAGGTAGAACAGCTACATGACAATGAAAAGCTGCTTTGTCATTTAGTTGGAAGATGGGAAAGAATGGGTAAATGAGGTGGGGAAGTGATGGAAAGGGAAACTATCAGCTTCTAACTTAACTGTCCCCTTTCATTTTTTAATTAAAATCATTTTAATTGACTTTTCATTTTGAAACAAAACCTATAGAAAAATCTATCACCTGCATTTACCATTTCGCAATAGAATAAACTCAATTTTTAAGAAACCCTCTCTACCTATATAAAACATTTTCAAAACCAAACTTACAAATAAGATTTTAAATATAAAGCAGTATAAAAGGTATTCTCTAAAATAGCCAAAACACATTATTTTTATTTTTAACTCTGTCAAAAATGCCTGAGAACTTAAAAATTATAAGCTGTCCACTGACACATGAAAATATATGACATTCAGAATGCATTTAACTTCTTAAAAAGAAACATCAGAATTTACATCTTAAAGTTGGTATTATCTCCTTAAAGTATGCATCTTGAGAAGCATGCATATATTTTCTGTCATTGTCAAATGGATGAATGTTTCAGAGTTCCTTCTTCAAATTACAATGAGTATTTCTCATAATTCACTGTTGTGACAAAATTTTTCAGAACCAATGCTATATCTATAAACTATAGAAAATTCAAGACAGGGAAGTCAGTATAAAATATTTTGTTTCAGTTGAGTCTCACTCTGAAGATGAGCTATTATGGTAAGTTTGATTCCACTTCCATATTTTCCAAAGAGCAATAGTCACAGCCCAACAGACTCCCAGCCAAATTTAGAGGAAAAGAAAGAAGGAAAATACTTGCTTTTGCTAATGGGTAATTTAGGCTATTATAATAGATGTTAAATTTTGGATGTGGCAAAAATCACTGTTTGCACTTAAACCATTGTTCCATGGATTTAGCAGTATGTAAAGAAGGTAGGATTGCAGAGCCATAGACTTTCAGCCTCAGTTCCAGTTAGCATCTCGATTCCATCAGGTTCTTAAATATAATAGCTCCAACATCCAATTTAAACATAGACAAGTTTTCCTGGGGATGAAAGGGCATCTTTCATCTGAGGATCCTGAAGATCCTGTTCTGGAAATTCCCGTTTTTTGTTTTTTGTTTTTTAATCCCTAAGTAAAGTAAAAGTACACAATTTTAACACAGTTTCTTATGTAGGTGGTCTCAGGACTCATCTTGAAGAAACTGCTCCAAGTGAGGGAGGAAAGACCTAATCCAAAGTCTGAATTTCTTTTCCTCATCACTCCTGGAAACCTGTCTTCTGTGTTACAATGAGCAGCAAAACAATCTTACCTGGTGATCTTCATCATTGTTTTCTCCCTTTCTCCTTTTAAAACAACAAATATGGTCTCATTACACAGTTTGGACATCTCTGAGGACAGACCATAGCTTGTCATCTCTTGAACAGGACTGTTCCTCCTGCTGGACTTGTACCACCTCCCAGCTCCTGACATGCAGGGCACAGAAAAGGTTTTCCAGTTTGAATTTAATGTAGAAGTGCCAATGTGCTTCTTTGTAAAATCTTAAAATACATTTACAAATACCACACTGATAGGTCCATAGAAGTGCTCTCATCTTTAACTTATTTTTTGCTAGTCATCTACCAGCTTCAGAAAAGATTAACACTATTCACATAATTCAAGGAAATGCTATTGAGTCTGGATAAAGGGATGGCAGACCCTGTACCTGTCAGACACCACCATCTACATAACAAGAGTGCCCAAAAATCAAAATGGTTATTTCCTCTTGCATCCAGTTCCTCTCCGAAATGACAAGGGAAGAAACTGAAGTCCTAAGGGCAAAGCCTAATAGATTGCACTATTCATTCATTTGCTCATTTATCCAATTATTTAATCAACTTGTTTTTAATGGACCCTGATTGTGTCAGTCTATGTTGCAGAAGGTAAAGAGACCGATGTAAGCAAGAGAACTCTGTGATCTTATGACTCAGTGAAGGAAAGAGGTTTCACAAAAATTAAGTCCTACTCATTGTGATATGCAACTTAACCAGGGCAGAAGAATCTGGAAATGGGAAGGGCAAGTTATCGACTGTTCCTTTACATGCCTCCATTTTTATAATGACCACATACAGCTTCTATAATTAAAAAAAAAAAAGATGAAAATTTTGCAGACACAGTGTGGTGTGCAAATGCAATTATTATTAAAGGAGCATGAAAAGAAGGAACATGACCTGTGTTTCTCAACAGCTAATATGAAGTGACCGGGTTTAACATGTAGAGACCAACCGTAGATAAAGACCACACTCCATTAAAAAAAAAAAAAAAAACTTGGAATACTGGTTATCTCCACCTTTTGCCTTCAAGAGCAAACACCAATGTCTGCATGGCTGGTTCCCATACCAGACACTGATCAAACACATACGCATTATGATCAGAGAGTTATGAAATCTCACTATTAATCACGGTTAGTTGACTAAGACATTCACCGCCCTCATAATCACTCACATCCCTCAGAACCAGCAAATCCAGCAGGAAACAGTCACTTCTGCTGTTTCCTCCAGGAAATGATGATTGCTAATGTTTTTCAAGCCTTCCTCTGATTTCACAAAAAGAGTCGAGGGTAAAGCATAGAAATGTGTGCTGTGAACCACTTCTGACATTGCATTTGAGCTCACAGATGACCCCTGAGATGTCAATTCAATGGAAACTTTTCAGTTCACATTTACTGATTATTCCTGTCCCATCTTATACTGCAGTTTTTATGGTTGTGCTTTACTGAACATCACAGGAAAAATCTCATGATTTTTCTGTTTCTCTGACTTCTCCTTCCCAGTCTCTGTCTCAAGTTTCTTCCCACTACTCTTCTGACAATGGTGCTTCTGACCCCCATCCCAGGTCCTATCTTTCTCCTGTCTGGGCCTGGCCAGTTTACCCCATGACAGCAACCTCATCAATACTCTGAAAGTTTGGGTTCCAGCTCACAGGATCTTTACAATGTCTGACATAATGGCACTACTCTTTCCTCCTCTTGCTGGGCATATTTTTCCTAATACTAGTGAATACTGCTGCAAATATCCTTTTACTCCTTCTCAGAATCTTGTAAGACCCCCTTTAAATGGGTTATTCTGCGAGCTCATCTCCCTTCCAACTCCAAATCTTTTCCCTCTCCTTGAGTTGACCTCATTCATACCTATACCTTCATCTGTCATCTACATGACTGACTCCCAAACCATTATCTCTAGCTAAAAATTTCTCCCCTCAACCTCAGTCCCTTGTTACTTAGTGGCCTACTGAGCACATACATTTAGATATCCTACAGTTACCTCATCTTCCACTGTCCACAAATAAACCCAGCTTTCCCCTCAGACCTAACTCCTTCTTCTGGGTCTCCAAGCCAGCAAGCTACACACTTGATGCTCTCATGCCTGGGCTAGCATCTCCTTTTCTCCCGTTCTCTCCAGTCCTTCTACCCTCATAATGCGGAGGTCTGGTTCCCTGAAAGCTTCCCTCTATCAACTCCAACCTCCCTGCTAGTACCAGGATTAGACACAAATCTCTACTCTTCTGAAAGTACTTTTAAAGCTTCCTACAGCATTCAAGAAGGCATACCTTAACCATGCACACAGGTCTGTCAAGATACTGCTGTCATCTACCTCTCTAGTTTTATCTCTTGCCATGCACTCTTATAATTTGCACCTCCCCAATTCATTGTTATTTCAAACCTTCAGACACATAATTTTAATGCCAAGAAATGGCCTTCATGTACATCTCTGTCTCTACCTGCCACTTGCATCTCAGAGCTTGAGTGCTATTTTTCCTTAATATTTCTCCTTAATATTTCTCCCTTCCCCAGGAACAAAGACTCTCTCACTGGAATCTTTCAGGCACATATCTGAAAAAGGACTTTTCACACTGTTTTTCTGTCACAAATGGACATGCCCCTTTCACCCTGGATCCTTAATCCTGAGAGCCATTACTGAACTGAACTGCTATCTCAACTGCTATCTCTACCTCCTAGCACAAAACTCAAATACATGATATTGGTTAAATAATCAAGAAATGAATAAAACTCAGCCTAAAATCTGTCCTTTCTCCTATGTCCTTTATCTCAAGTAAAACCTATGTTCCAGTCAAGATTTCACTAATGCTGTGCTGTGTTTTTCATAACAAAACATGCTGCCTCTATTTAGAGCATCTGTGTTTACCCATTCCCCTTTCAATTCCTAAGTAAGACCACAGCAGTGCTAAAACAGCCAAGGGATTTGGAAGACAGGAATAAACTGTACTTGCAGTAAGAATTGTTCTTTGGTCAAACCTGAAAGCAGAAGAGTCTAAATGAAGTCAAAGGCAAGGGCCTTCATGGAAAGTAACTAGCTTTTCCTCTAATTAGCAAAATGCAAACTCCCTGAATAGAGCAAGGTTGTGAAGTAAGTATGTGTGTGTATATTTGTGTGTAAGTGTGTGAGCGAACACATGCACAGGTTGTGGGGCAAGGGTTTAAAGCTGCCTTTGGCTTGGGGCATGTGTCAAGTTATTGGCACTAGATCTTCCCACTTTTAATCTGTTCAGCCTACTTGTTTCTCTTGACCCACCACTCATCATCCCTGATGAATGGTAGAGGGTCTACTCTTTAACACCACAACACCATCAAAGAAAGACTGTAAAACAAAGTTAAATACTTGAAAGCATCAACTATTAACTTATAATGGTACTTTCACTAAGCACCTTCACAAACAAAATATACATTAGGTAAACACAGAACTGATTGCTTCACAGCTCCTTAAAAACATCTAGGCATTTATGCTTGGTCAGCTTCTGCCCACATTCTTTCCATCTGTACCTCTGTAACCACATGGCCCTACGGGGTAATTGTGCCTCCCAGACTTATTTCAACACAAGAATCCTAATTAGGCAGAGACTTCTAAACTGCTTACTCACCTCTTTATTCTCTATGTCTTTTAACTTATCACATCCTTCTGGAAATTCCCCTTCTTGTCAGTCACCTATCCTAAACCAAGCCTTTGAAACCCACAGCTTCCTACTGGTGTGAAAGTTAGACTCACTCATGTATTTGCCAGAAAGGTGAAAAGGCAAAAGGCAATAATAATTATCTTTTAAGACCCTTAAGTGGTTAGCGATGATAGTGTGGAAAATGTCTACAATCTATCGTAAATTAATAAAAGCAAGAAAAATTATTCCGACATGCTACAGAATCCCAATTCTATAAGACAAAAAAAAAATTTTTTTTTTTTAAAAACCACATCACAACATTAATGACAATTATCTCTGGATAGTAGGATAAAAATGTTATGCTGTAAAGAATAATGATTTTGGATTCTAATATATTTGGGATCAAAACCAATCTTACTACTTACTAGTCACACAACCAAAGACAAGGCCTTTAAGCTGGAATTCATTTTCTTAAATTGAGGTATAACTGATTAGTTTCAGGTATACAGCATATAATGAGTCAAATAAAAAATATATATAATATATATAAATATATAAATACATATATATATTTATATATTGCAAAATGATCACCACAGTCTAGTTAGCATCTATCACCGTAAGTTCTTACAAATATTTTTTATTGTGATAGAAACTTCTAAAACTTTCCTTTTAGCAGTTTTCAAATGAGCAATACAGGATTATTAACTATAGTGACCATGCTATAATACTGCATTCCTGGGACTAGATGATGAAACTCAATTTTTTTTACATATAAAAAGAAAGGGCAAGCTTACTTTTGGGGACTATACACAGTAGGCACAGTCTCTTAGCTGGGACACAGTAAACACCCAATATATATTCCGATGATATATATACACTCACATTTCTCTTGGCTTTTCAACATTTCTTTTTATATTTCACCATTATATAAAGGAAATGCTCAATAAAGAGCATACTATAAAACACAAGCTGTTAAAGAAATGATCCTAGTAATTCACTTCTCTACCCTTCTATAGATGCTCTTCCTAGTCTTCTCAGGAGTAGATCAAATGTAATTCACATTTTCTATAGAGAGAAATAAAAGAAAATCTGCTCAATTAGTGCTACCCTACATTGCAATGAATTTCAAATAGGGAATTCCCTAGCTGCTGGAATAGAGCTTTTTGTAGCATATCATGGGTGAGAATAACCTTGGTGGCCCAAACAGCTGAATCATCTATCAGGCCAGTGACAGTTTGTTTAGGGGAGATAAGACTAAGCAGCTAAATCCCATGCTAAGAAGATTCATAAGAGACTGACTGATGGCTTTGAATGCTAATAGAACTAGGTACAAATGTCCCTATGTGAGCGTATCACCTCTCTTCAATGCCCATTTCAGAGGATTAAATGCCTGATCACAGTGTTTGGTGAGTGTTCCCACTCTGGTAAATATTCACACTCTTGGTGAATATTCACACAAGGGGTCAACAAAACCATTAGCAATTACAGACGACAAAGTTATCTCCATAGGAACGCACTATACTACTTCCAAGAGACCCAGGGCATTCATCTAACCTAATCAATTCTCTTTCAAAGTCTTACCTCATGGTTCTCTCTGCTCTATACCTCTGGCAAGGCACCATCTTTTGTGATTGTGATATCTGCCAAAATGGCACAACATATTGCCTCAGAAAGCCCAAATCTCTTTTTTAGATCATACTCCATTTCTGGCCATAAAAGATTCACAAAGCACTTCCACCGAGGGTTGAATTCATTCACTATGTAGAATTTTATGAGTTTAAATGTCTCAGGATGATTTTTTTCCTGTCTTTAGCTCCAAATTCAGAGAGTATCAAGTCATAATATTATCTATATCCTTTCACTCAAAATAGACTGACCTACTGGTCCTACCTTCAATATCTTCAATATGCTCCAGAAATAGTTAAAAATACCACTTATCTTGAGTTCCTTATTTAAATTGAACTACTAGCTAGAAGTGTGATTTGGGCACCTCACAAATGTTCCAAGTGTCTGCTCCCTCCTCAGTCAACTGCCACCCCTTTACCTCTCTCATAGGACTAGTGTGTGGATTAGATGAAACAGTGTAATGAAACAACACGTGGTACATGGCACACAGTGTTCACACATCACCTCACGCAGCAACTTCTCTCACCTGTATCAGCCATCCTTCAAACCTGCTGCACTTGTCCCTGCCCTATATGACTTACTCTTAGTTAGTTCAGAACTCCCTAACCCAAAATGAAAGACCACTTTAGGACTGATGGCTGCAGCTGGTGCTGAGAGTTCATTATTGTTGATCTCGGGGCACTGCTGTTAGCACTACACATGTGAGGTCTCTTTTTAAGAGGTCCAATACCTCTGTGAGGTCGGTACAGTTACAATTTCTATTGTACAGATAAAGAGACTGAGACACAGGAAGGTTAAGTAGCTTCTTCAAGGTGTGATCCCTGTGTTGGAAAAGTTCAATGATCCTAGAGTGTCCACAGCAAGTGCTTCAAACACTCCTCAAACATAAAATGAATTTTCAAAACCTGCTGTAAGAGAGTTTCTAAAAATTCAATTTAAAAACACTGTACATATGCCCATGAATTTTTGGCTAATAGCAAATCAGAGGCTAGGTATTTGCACATTTTTGTACAGATGTGGAAAGTAAATTTTTCCTATTTGTTTGAGCACATATCTGATTTTTTTAGAAATTTGTCATTCACTAGAAGACTGTTACAGCTGCAACAAAACACTCTGTGTGTATGTGTGTTTACTAGGCCCATGTGTGATCAGCAACATAAAATCATAAAATTCCAGTATCAATTAAATGTTGATTTTGATAGATGGAGCTAGTACTTACAAATAGCAGATTTTTCTTCTTGAGTAAATAGCTAACTGCAGTTCCTAGCTCCTTTCAGTTAAGACGGCGACATGAAAGAAATGAACAGAAAGTGGAAGGACAAAATGCACACCACTTCTTGATATGGTCCAAAATAATCACCCATGCACAGTCCCCTTTTTTTTCTCCCACTCCCACAAGGATCTTGGAGGCAACCAGCTCAATGAAAATGTAGCATTACAAGAAGGAAGAAACCTATTATATAGAGTAGAGTCTCTCACCACCTACTTCCTCATCCTACACGCACTGCCTCACACCCCCCACCTTCACACACACACTGTGGACTGGGAAAATGAGCAGTAATAAAATTCCTCATTGTGTGCTGCCCTTGAGATTTTGACATTAAAAAAAAATCAATAATCTAATTTGACTAATGCAGAGAATTGAGCATGTCACCTGATAAAGCCGATCCTATATAGCACCATAATAGTCAGCTGCACTGTAAGAACAGATTGCCAGAACAACACATACAGCTTTAGTCTTAGTGATATATATTCAGCACCTCTGATTTCTGATGAATCTTAAAATCTTCCTTGAGTATCTAAAAAATGAGCCAGGATACATCTGTATCACAGATATTGACATTGTAATGACCTTGATTGATCAAAAGATGGAGGCAATTGAGTTAGAACTAAGTTATTAATTTTAAAAGTTATCGATTAAAAAAACAAGCACTAATTTATGTGAAAACTCTCATGAACAGACATGTGAAAGGCAAACACAGAGAAAAACCTATGTGATGTGGCCCTACCAAAAACAAAATTAACAACTGGTTCTGAAAACAAGCTCTGAAAAGTGGTACAAACAGGTCCATCTGAGATGCTTACGCACTCCATGCCTGTGGCCCTGAGCCTTCTCCAGATTTTGGTGAGAGCATTTTCAGAGATGTTCACTCTGAGGTGCGGCCCTTCCCTCTCCAGCAGACCAAAGGTTGCCAGGAACTCTGGGCCAGGCCCCACCCACTCTGCATTGCC
The DNA here is from genome assembly GCA_004024945.1 of Uropsilus gracilis. NCBI lineage: Eukaryota > Metazoa > Chordata > Mammalia > Eulipotyphla > Talpidae > Uropsilus > Uropsilus gracilis. Next base: position 16,285 of record PVHY01017883.1, read on the forward strand.
AGTCTTCCCCAGCCTGGCCAAGAGATTCATAACCTTCCCCCCTCAGCTGCCAAGAGAATTCTATGCTTATATTGTTGTAATGTACCTTCCTCCGCCAATGAATTCCTATTGTGGTTATACCCATTTAGTTTGAGTCAAAATGGAACCCTTTAGTTTTGGTGGAAGTTAGCACTTTTGAGAACTGAACCTGATATAACAATTTGCATTTTTAATGACATCATTGACTCCTAACTCTGTAGCAAACATTTGCACCAATTTTTTAATAAGCAACAATGATACATGTCTGACATGCATTCATTCCCCCAAGTTTGCAAATAAAGTTTAAGATTTATTTGACTCATAGGATTTTAACCTCATCAAATATACCTCACTCCTCCTTTAAGCCACTTTCAAATCAGTTACATTGTAACTGACACCTTTTTGCTGACCTGAGTACTTAATTCATGTAACTAGTGTTATAATAGTGGTTAATGTGTATGTCTATTGTGCCTGTAGACTTACCTCCTTAAGAAACAGAATTCAGCAGTCTTACATAAATACAATGAGTACTCAAATTTCACTTGACATAAAAAATAATAATTATAAGAGCTATAATTGAGACCTGTAAGCATTAAAAAAAAAAGTCAGGATTCAAGTCTTTTCAAAGTGAAAAAGACTTCAGAATCATAATTCATTATTAGCTATGAGCAGATTGTTAAATTGAGAACTTATTCAACACTTAAAAAGCTAATTTTAATATCAAATCACTTCTATATATAATCCTCAAATTGCAGTTAACACTGCTCCTGGTTTCCTCTTTCCTTCTTGGCTTCTCATTCCTGTCTGAGAGGCATCTTTTCTAATAAGCTCACAACACTGCTCACGGTCAGAGCATCTACATTGCCATCACCATCCCAATGAAGGATGCCATGAAGCATTGAGCTGCCTGGAAGCTCAGCTTCTGTTGGTTCAACCAGATTTACATAACTAAATAGGTGACCTCGAAAATCAAAATGCAGCAATAATATCTCTCATTTGAAGTCACATAGAGCTAAAAACTGCTAATCTGATACCAACATAAACTGCTTAATTAAAACATAAGCAGAGACAATCACCCCACATGTTAAGGTTTTGTTTTATTTCAGGAGAAACCCCTGCAATTACTTCTGCTTCTGTAATTCAGTTGTTCTGTTCCATCACTGTTTTTGGAAAATTTAACACCTAACAACATAGCATGTAAAGACTGACTGAATGAATAAATTGGGGAGGGAGAAAAGGAAGATAAGGAGCTACCTAAAATAGACAAAGCATTTAAAACTAACTGATTAGCTTGTTGACCTAAGAAAATACATTCAGAAGTGTTGATCTCAACTCGGAAGTTAACATTTCTATTATAAACCTACTAATTAAAAAAAGAAAAAGTTACATAAACCTACAATTTATGCAATACAGCCACAATTTTTTTTTGATAAGAGGAAAGGAATCACATTACTTACATTACTATAATGATGAGTAATAAAATAGTTTACACTTTTATACATGTGCATTTTTATAATTGCTGAGGCAGATATTGAGTAAAAAGACTGTCCTGGTTTACTTACATAGGTTGGTATTAAATAATGATTGATTATTTTGTAAAAAAAAAAAATCCACTTTAAAAAGTAAAATTACTGATCAAAAAGCAGGGGAGAAAAGAGCAAAGAGCTATGATGACAGATCATGGGTACTATGGTAGTGGAAGAACTATGGGGTCTACACCTGAGGAAAGAAAACAAGTACTGTTCAAAAGCAAACAATAATGTAAGGGAAAAAAACACAAAAAAGAAATTACTGATCCGATGATGATACAAAACACTAGACTACAAATTCTTTTAAACATTCCAAAAACATTTTTAAAGGCACTATTAAAACGTAACAATTTGCAATATTAAATTGTGATGAATTTTTCAGGTTTATTTGCTAAAATACCATGATACTTAACATCCAAAAAAAGAGCAAGGGTGTATTTATAAAATTTATACCAATTTCTTCAAATGTTTAAAATGGTTTCTATACATCCTCACATTTAAACACTATTCCCTGTGAAACACTGCAGCATGGAAAGGTCATTAGACCTTTACAGAATTACAGAATTCAATTTATGTCTACCTCCACTTGAAAGGTAAGCATTGTTATCTGGAACAGTGTGCAAAATGCAATTATATTTTTTCTATATTATAAATACTCTCCCTAACAAAAGAAATGGTGAACCTTAGAATAAAGAAAAGGATACATGATCGCAAAGTGGTGCTTTTTCATGCAAAGCCAAAAAAAAAAAAGCAAGTTTTGGGATGGAAACTGTCTCACTCTCCAACCATGAAGTAGAGTATACAGTAGGACTTTCCTTCACTGTCTCCTACAAAATTTAATTGACAAGAAAACCCTCCCACTGAACTATTAAGCCCAGCCACTGGGGCAATGTGCAAAACAGTGATGCAGTAAATAATGAAAGAACAGTAGTTTGACTATAACACTCTAAAGTCTGCATGGGTAAAATTGGCTTCTATCACATTTCTGGTATGTGTGTATGTAGTTACTACTGAAAAAAAGAAAAAAGAAAAGAAACTGTCCATAATTAAGTAGGAGGACTTCTAGGCACTCTGGATTTACTGCTTTCCAGAAAGAGCTGCTTTTCAGAGCAGACTGAGAAACACTAAGATTTGTTGTCATACAGGGTCATTTCATCAAGCTTCAAAACTGGCTTCAGATTTCATCAAACAAACCCATGGTTACAGACCACAGACACAGATGATCAGCATCTTGTGGTTGGACAGAGGACAACTAATCCAAGCATTTAATCGAAATCTAGCCTCTGGACTTTGCGGGACAACAATCCTGCAATGTGTAGACAGGCTTTCCTGAATCTGAAGTGCAGTCCTGGTACCAGCAGTGACTTCTGCTGAACCTAACTTTTAGTTTCTTGTTACCTTCAGTTTCAAAGAACTAGCCAGGGTGTCCAGTCTCCATGTTTTCCTCAGATACACTATTACTTACACCATAAATGAAATAAGCTCATGATTTCTTTGGCATGACATGGTAATAACTAATTAGCCTTTCCTTCACTTTGGTCATCCCTGTTCTACCTTTGCAATCTTATCATACTGGTAGAGCCCCAATAGTCTTTACTATTCACATCCCTTTTTTAAAATCAATGTTTTTAACTTGAGTAAGAGTTATTTTTAAAGGAAGCAAATTCTTTAGACCACTAACAAGAATAGAATGTTAAAATGACAACCAGATATAAAAGATAAATGTAACAATAAACATAATATAGCACTATTAGGGTTTACAAAAGACAATTGAAAGAAGAAAAAAAATTTAAAGGATTAACTTTCTCACTGTGACTCAATATAAAAACTGCAATCTGACATTATTTGAAATCATCTTTATTTGTTCTGGTGGTATGTGACTTAAACTTGGAGAAAAACTGAACTAAATGGATAATAATATGGTACTGTGATGTAAGTCAAATTATAGCACAGGCTATAAAATTCAAATTACTAGCCCCTCAGGCAGGATTCATAATTTAACAAAGTCTGCCTAGATTCTTCGAGAGCAAGATAGTACACTAGGAGGTAGGTAATACCTCTTCTTACAAATCCCAAGACCAAGTCCTCCAACATCAAAGAGCTGGAGCAAAGAAAACAGTCCCATCAAAATGTATACACTTCAACTCAGAAAACTGCTTCAGAGCTTAATTTGAGGTCAACATGCTTTCCATAACATCTTTACAACATACCAATTCCAAAGTAAGACATTTCCAGCATCCTTTAATCTATGTTCAGGGAAAGGTCTAGGTTCTTTACAGTTTACTACTTGCCTGATTAAAAAAAAAACCCATAAAGTTAGGACATGAGCACTGGCCACTTTTCTCACTTCTCACAGGATTGTTACAGCAGGCAGGACCTGTCCTTAACAGAACAAATCCTTAACAGAACAAAACCGAGCACCATGGGGAAGGAGGAGGGAAGGGCTGCCCAAAGTCACTTGGGTACTGAGTGGCAAGTCCTAGGTTCTGACTCAAGGTCATCTCTCCCAAACACATAATAATTCTGGAGAGGAAAAAAAAATACACACTGGCTCATCATAAGTCTCTCTACTTTTACCTCAGGAAAGGTCCTCATAGCATAACCCACAAGCACTGTCTTCTTTCTTCCTAAATTTATCCCTTTCCTTTTTCATTAATTATTTTCCTGGCATCGTTGCTCTTTTCTGAGACAACACACAATTCCCTTTACTTTATGGTTAACATATCAGACAGCAAAGCTTTTGCAGAGATTATCAACAGCTCTTCTTGACCTAGAAAAATGATCTCTAAAACATCTGTGCATTTACAGAGGCTTTAGGAGAGAAACATAAAATCTGTCTTTTCACCCTAACTTGAGCAAGGAAACATCAGGAGAGGTCTAATTTTGCTCCTGGAATCAAAGTCTACTCAAGTTGACTGAAGTCAGCTCTATTCTCTCTAGCATCTCACACTTTATCCTGAAGGTTTTTCCACATAACCACATAACCTTCCACATAACCAGAAGATGAACCCATTTGTGTGACTTAAGGCAGTTACAGCAATCTTGTGGGTGTTAAAATCAAAGATCTTGCAGCTCAGTGTGTTTGGTGGATGAGCGTGATGGACTAGGAACAACGTAGCAAAGTCCCACTACTCCAGATCTACTGCATTAAAACCTACCTTCTAATAAAATCCTCCAGTAAGTCATCATAATGCAAGTTTGACAAGCACTGTTCCAACGGACTTCAGTGATTTCATACCAATTAATTCTGCTTTTTCCTCCATGGCTAAGCTAAAATCAGGAATTGAGGAAGATAATCAAGAACCCACTATGAAAGTGGCCAGTCCTAGTACTGTCCTACTACAAGCCACGATGGACAGAGAATCAAAGAAACAGCCTCTGACCATGGAGGAGCAGCTTTCACTGGAAGATTAGAAGCTAATGCAGGCCTCCAAACATGAGCTCCAAACCTTCACCAATGCTTGCAGCCATACAAAGCAGGGTTCTCCACTGCCTCTCGGCTGTGCATTTTATAATTTGACTTACATATGGAGTTGCCTAGGAAATCATGTTAGTGTGATTTTACTTACAAATTAAAAAAAAAATGAGAAGAAACACAATGATTTATGTGACCTGGAAATAACTCAAGATCCATGATCCTGCTTGTTACAGTAAACAATGACCTTGTTCTGCTCTATGTGTATTTTTTACAACTTGAAAGAAAGTGATGAACACCACCATTCTCCAAGCTGCAGTACCCTCTACTACAAACTCCCTTCACACTCCTACACACCCCTTCACACTACTGAGCCATACAAGACTCTGCAAATAGAGGCAGGAGTCAGTTAATTTCCCCATCAACATTCCTAAAAGAGTGTGATAAGGTGAAAAAGCCTTCACAAAAAAATACAATAAACACAAAAAGTTGAAACAAGGAAGAAGAAATTTTTTCATGTCCTGACATTGACTGCAGTATCTTTTATGATTTTTTTTTAATCAATGTGCCGAAGATATAAAGGGACACATGGAAAGAGACAAACAAACAGATGTCACAGCAAGAGCAGAAGCCAAAAAGTGCATATGCAAGATCACACAAATTAGGAATAGAGAGGTCACTTCCAAAAGAGCAGGTCAATGGAAGGGAAAAAACTGAGCACCCACAAACAGCACAAACACACTGTTAAACAAAAATCACAATACCCCTAAATGGTGTCAAATGTGAGTTCCACGTGACTATCAATTCCACCCCCATTCTTACAACTTCTCTTTACATTAAGCAGATCTGAGTCCCCCGTAGCAAATAAGCCCCTCCAAAACAACCCTCCACCCAGATATATTTTTTTCTCTCTCCAGTTATGTCTAGTTGAGAAATTATTCTCAAGAAAAACTCATGTGCACTCTATGTCAAGAAAATGTGACTTGGTCTAAAGATAATTTCTAACTTATGGGATCTGACAGATGTCAGTAATTTAAAATTAAGAAGTAAAAATGTTTTTCTGTACTGTGTATGTTTTTTACCCTTTATCAAGTACTGTTTATCACTGCTGAATTCTAACCATAGGCTGCAAAACAATAGTGTATCTGGGCTTTGAGGTTTCTGTGGAAGACATGAAACTGAAAGACTCAAAGCTGAAGTTCAGTGAGACGAAATATAAGTATTTTTGTATGAAACCAAAAACAAAACACATTTGTAGTATCAGAGAAAGAAAAGGATTATCATTTATAAATAACTGACAGCACTGTAACTTAAAGCAATTAACCATGGGGTACCAGCCTATTTGGAAATGCTCTCAGAGCCATAAAACACAAAGTTAAAGCAGGGTACCCATAAAAAGTGAGATGTTATATAGGATCTAAATACCCTAAGAGAATATTCGATAAAAAAGTAGCAATATTAAGTGAAATACTGAAATCAAATAAGTCACACAAAATCAAGTAGACAAAACTGCCTAATTAGATCCAAATTAAACTAATAGAAGATGCCTGAACAGAGTGGATCTGTTCACAGCAGGGAGACATTCTCACAGCTCTCCTGGCTAAGGAGCAACAGCCAGGAGAAACCAACTCTTCCTCATGTTGGCTCTCTTAATCTCAAAAGTCCCCAAGCACTGGACAAAAGACCACACTACCAGTCTCCAATGCCTTGTTCAGTAAAATGGGACAGGGATGGGGAAGAGGGAGAGAGAGAGGGTGTGTGATTTCCCAGCCAACTCTCCACCCTGTGAGTCAGACCAAACCAACATTGATAAAGTAAAGACACTAAAAAGTCTTAAAAAGTTTTTGGCAAATACTTGCAAGTTAACTAAACTACACAATGATGCATTACTTTTTATACAGTTTTCTCATAACTATCAGGAAAATTCTCTACAATAAAATATACCCAGTTATATTTACTACAAATCACCCTCAGCAACAGAAGAGACAATGGATAATGTAAGAGTAATCCAGTTCTTACCATTCCGGGACACATCAAGTTCCACCAACTGCATGAAGTTTGCTATTTCTGGAGGGAGCCGCTGAATTTCATTATCACTAAGTCCAAGCTTTCTTAATTTGACTAGCTGGAAAAATTGCTGAAAGACAAAATTGTTTTTCATAAGTCTCACATATATTTGCAACATGAATGCTTTAAATATGAAACTTAAAACGACGGAACTTCTAAAAATAAATAAATGTGTATTAATGAGAATTGCACCAATGTCCATTTCCTGATTTTGATATTACAGTAAAGCCATGTGAAAATGTTACTACTGGGATAATATAAGTACAAAAGACATCTCTGTACTATTTTTGAAACTTTCTATCAATCTACAATTACTTCCAAATCAAAAGATTTTAAAGATGAGTAACTCAAGGAGAACTGTAATAACTTCTTCAAACTATATAATTGGTGGTCACATTTGTTACTTACGGGAGTGTATAATAAATCTGCTGTGGTAAAACATGTGAAAATAAGAAAATGTTTTCAAAAAAGCATTTTCAAAAGGCATTGCTGTGCATCCAAAAAACACATAAATAGTTCAGAAATAATCAGAGGAGCCGAATTATTTTTGAGCAACCTAAAAAAGAATCTTTACTGGATACTTTCATTAAGCATGACATACTGAGCACAGTAACTGAGTGACTTTTTCATTTTGTAAGTCCTTCAAAACCATATTAAATAAATGACACTGAAAAAATGGATATGTGCAGAAATGTGAGAAAAGCGCAAAAAGACAATTAAAAAATAAGAAGAGACATGGAACAAATGAACTAAATAACAAAATCACTAAAGCTACAAAAAAATCTGTGCTCAAATGGTAATTAACAAAAGAACCGACAATAAGCCAAAATTTAAACCTCTGAAGTGAATGCCTGCAAGTATTTGGACCAGGGACCTGTGAAGAAAGCAGCACTGGTGGAAAATGTTTATAAAGAAGAGTTTGTGTTTTCCTTCCCCACCTTTCATGATCATGCAGGAGACTGGAAATTTTCTCTCTAGAAGAAGTGACAATAAGCACATCTGAAGACAGGGGTAGGTAACCTCTTGGAAACAGGGGTACTGAGTCAAAGCTACTCACTGAGGTTTTATTCCCTCCTCTCTATACTCAGGCCCCAGAATAGACCTACAGACACCATCACATAGAAAGAAATCTCAGGTACAAGCCCCATCATGCAAACGAGCTTCCAATCATCTTTTTCTAAGAGCACTTGACATCCTAAATAGAAACAAGCTTTTCAGGGCACATTAGTCTCTAATATGCAGTGAGTGTATGTGCACATAAGCATGTACATACACATATCCCACAAAGAAAAAAATATGACATAGAGAGCAGAAAAAAACTTCAACAGCAACAACAAAAAAAACCCTCAGAAAAATAAGAAAAAATGAAGCAACATATGTCATAAACCTTAAAAAAGAAACTCTTATAAATCAAAAAATATTGTAGCATCAATAGAAAAATTTAACAAAAGAGGTGGAAATACAGTTAAAATCCCCTAAAAGTATAATAAAAATACAATGAGCTAGAGAAATGGAAAAGAAAAAGACAAGCAAAATGGATGATGAGTATATAGGTGCTACACATCTAGCTAAATAGTTATTCCAAAAAGAGAAAATAAATGGACTGTAGAACATCCATTTCAAACTTGAGAGGATCAGCCAAATGGTCAATAAAATGAAGGAAATAGAAATATTTCACAATTACATACTGAACAGAATAAACAGAAATAACAGAAATAAACAGAAAGGAATATTATAAAATCACAGAACTCCAGAAATAAGAGGATTCTATGTTTTCAAAGACTAATGGGTAACATGGGGGGAAAGGTTTGCAACAAAGAATGGGAGTTAGAAAGGCAGTGGTCCTGACAGCACCCCTGAAAACAAAAAGGCAATGGAGAAAGGTATTCAAAATTACAATACATTTTATTCCCAACCTACAATTACATACCCAGCCAGACTGTCAAGTATGACACATGTGAAAGATATTTCCAGACTTCCATGATCTCAAACATTTATCTTCCTTGCACTTTTCCCTGGAGTTCATCAAAATGTGGAAGCAAATAAAAAAAACTCTGAGATCTAGAGTCAGTGATTCAAGAAAAGAGAAACACACATGAAGGTAATTCCCAGGATAAAATAGAGAATATAAAATGTCAACAGGGCCTATAGAGGTCCTACCAGCAACCTGCCCTCTCTACAGAAAATATTAAGACTACCAGATGAAGCGTTAGAATATAAATATTAAGCATCTGAGGACTTATTTGATGTGTCTGGAAACACTGAGAAGCTTCACTTGGTAAAAAAAATTACAAATAAAAATTGAAGAATAAAGGAAGCAAAAACAGTACTCATTAATTATAGAAAAATATAGCAACAATATTTTAATACTTAATACTGATGAAACTAAAATTTATGATATCAATATTCAGAGAATGGAAAGAAACTGTAAATACTAAAGGCTCATTTTCTATAGAAGGAAATGAATAGCTAAAAAGTATAAAAGCAAGTCATTTAGATATGTGGAAGTAAACATCAGAAGAAACAATCAAGAACTGAGTCTCTCCAATGCCAAAAGCAGGAAAGGAATAGGGAGGACAAGAGCTGCTGATCTTCCCTGTCACACTACATAGCTTACTAGAATTTTTAAGAACCAACTGCATTTGTTATTTTGCTAAAAACAGAAACTGAATTTACAAAGGAAAAAGACTCTAGTAAGATCACAGTGTGCTCCAAATGATAATTTTATAGGATGCTAATTCTTAATAAACATCCTTGGAGGTTTTTGAGGGGGATCCTGACAGGGGTGCAAAAGTGGCTGCATATTTATAAAATTGAAAAGAGACCAACTCTTCTGAATCAATTAGGTGACACACAAAACACAAAAAGGGTTCAAGACCACTGACATAAGAATGATGTTTTGAGCATCTTTCCTTGTAACACAACTAAAAATAAACTGCAACACATAGTATATGACTTGGAATTATTATCTGTAAAAATGAAAAACTGGAAAACACACATGTCCAGTTAGGGAAATAATCAGCACATTATAAAAAGATTCATTATTAAGAAAGCAAGAAAAACCACTACCATAGAGCCCACGGAACTTGAAAAACATTTGCAATGCAAATATTTAAAAAGAAAACAAAATTGCAGGTATGCTATGGAAAAAAGCAAGTATACATGTTGACAGACAGAAAGGGACCATGGAAGCAAAGTGATGCTAGGCCATAAGGAAAATGCAAGAACAACTTTAAATTATTTTTGAGAAAATATTTGAATTAAATGAGTTATGAATATCAGAGAATGAATGCTGCTCATTAGCTATGAATAATAATGAGAGTGCTCAACAAAAGAACTATTCCTTTGGATTTCTTTAGCCATACACTTGAGATTTAATTTCTTAAGGAAAGGCATTGAAATTTCTTTATGCTGGCTATACTAAAGCTTTAGTTAACATAAGAACCATTCAAAAGAGCCACATATTTGAATAATTGAGCTTATGCCAATTGTTCAAAGAGTCTGACAGTTTCATAATACATCAATGTGTTTACTCAAACATGAACATCTCACTTTGTTTTCTAGGAAAAGCATAATAGTAACAGCACAAAAACCATCCCCAATTCTATACATTCAGGGGCCATTCAAAAAATCACGTCAATAAGGTACTTAGATCTACAATGAATAATAAGTTACTTTATGTCTATGGAACTCACAGCTAACAAATCCCTACATCCAATAGAAACCATAACTGCAAGCAATTCAAGTTTTTTCTTCATGTTAAAAGTATCCTCAAATGCAGCCTGTCACAAATATGACTTTAGTCAAATGTGCAAACCACATACCAGCTATAAAAAACAACTCCATCTGACAGCATCCCAAAATGGAAATAGGAATTCCTCAAATTCCAATGGATGGATCTTAATATAAATTAACTAGATTTTTTTTAATTTTTGAAATAAAATACCACTCTGGTTCTTATAGTTCAGTTTCTCCAGATGAAGTCAAATAAGCTTCAAACCTCCTAATGTTGTCTTGACATTAGCCAGGACAATGAAGAACAATTCATGGATCTGTCTTGCAGGGGACCTCAGAGAAGAGCCATTGCATGATGGAACACACAGACACCATTCTGCAGCTCTTCCATGATGAATGATTGCACACTGGAACACTTAGAATACATTTTAGACAGCTACATGCAAAGCATTCCAAGCTGTCCTGACATACTATGCTAATCTCAGTCTAAATACAGGGTCTTCATTCTGGTTCAACAAATTATTTTTTCCCATTCTCCATTCCAAGTGACTCTTTCCCCTTCTCTTCTATGTGAGTTTTAGTATCTCCCCCATATTCTTAAAAGGGATACAGGAAATCTCAGTGTTACAAGTACTGTATCCTTTTTTATAACTATGGCCAACGATCATTCAACTGACACACCACTGCCCAACCTTCTCCACATACTATTCCAAAATACATACAAGATTGTAAGTGCTGACAGCAGATCTGAGAGAACACTACTCTATCACTGAAATGATAAGCAGCAAAGAAAATGAAAGCTTATTTTAGTCATAATATGGAGGAATCTTATCACTCTTTAGGAAATGAAGCCATCTACAGAAGATTACAATCTAGCCATTCCTTTTACATAACGTAGAAATCATCACCAAAACTAAATTATTCTTCTGACAGATATACAAAGATGATAAAAACTATCAAGAAGTGTTGGTACTGAGTCAAGTCAGGCAGAAAGAGTAAATATTTGTTCATGCGAGTATTACAAAATCTGACTGTGAGGATAAAAGAGGATTATAATCAGGAGCAACATAAAATGGATTTTGGAATCCAAGCAATGTTCCATTTCTTAACTTAAGTAACATTGACAGATATTTATTCTCTTATTTGTTAATAAGCAATACAGTTTTACCTCATAAACTTCTCTGTGTGTGCATGCACACACACACACCTTACTGCACAATAAGAGAAATTCTTTTTTTTTTTAATGGAGGGGGTGTTGTTAATCCTTTATATTCTTTTTAATTTAATGTTGCATTATAACATTTCTAAGTTTCAGGTAGGCATCACTAAAATAGCAGCTGTACATGTAACATTAAGCTCATCACCAAAGGTCTAAATCTACCTTAGAGTTACTTTTATAAGATTTGCCACCCCCAGTCATTCCCTTGCCTTCTAACAGTAAGAGAACCTTTTTTAAGTTTTAAACTACTTACTAATCAAAAAGAAACACACAAGGACAATTAGCACTAAGGTCAACAAATTCTTTAACTCACATTTAAGGATCATTAAAAGCAACAGCATTATATATGAAGTGAAAGAAGTGAACTTAGGGACCCAAGACACTATCAGTTATGATATGCTATAGTACCTGCCCTATAATAAAGGATTTTCCACAAATAAGTCTGTTAAAGACTTTATTTTTACATGGAGTTAAGTTTCTTACTCATCTCAATGTTGTACAATGCTGATACCCCCATGAATCAGTTAGTCTTTGCTGTGTAACAAGCCATCCCAAACACAGTGAAATAACAGCAACAACAAAAATTTATTTTTTTTTTTAAGTTTCTCATATAAGTTTCTCCTGTGAGATGTCTGGAGTATTTCTTGGTTTTCGCTTGAACTGACTCTTGGAACTATACTCCACTGAATGTCAGAATGGCTTAGAGACCCACTCTGGCTTCACTCTTACTAGCAGGCAATCAGTGCCATCTGTCAGTCAGATGGCCTTTGTCCTCCATCAGAATTCTTGTCTGCTCCCATATGATGAAGTGATTTCCTTACATAAAACTCAAAAGAGGCAAAGACAGAGGCTATCAGGACGCCTTAAAATTTCCAGGATATCGTTCTATCACTTGTGAGGGAGTGTAGAAATAGTCACCACTAGTAGACGAAAGGAGCATCCAAAAATCACATTGAAAAGAGGCTTGGGATGGAAAAAAAATGATAAATTAAAAGGTCTACCACAAAATGAGGTAGAAGACTAAAGTATGCCACAGAAGAACACGTATTTAAACTGGTTAGATTATCTTAGAAAATTCTAGCATTAATCACAAAGTGATGACTTTTCTAAAGGAAATAAGTGGAAAATATAATACCCTGAATAAACTTTAGCTGAGGTAAGATTTTTGATACATGAGATTACAGATAAAGGAAAATAACCTAGAAACATTCACAGAATAGTGAAACAAACAGTTGGTTAAAACAGAATTTAAATAATCATATCTCACATCTGGAATCTGAAATTGAAAGGGTCCTAGGAAGCACTCAAGAATAACAACTACTAATGAGGTGTTAGTAGGATACTTTTAAAAGTGTTTTTTGATAAAAATGGTGTAAGATGGAAACATCCTCAGGTGAATCAACGGACTAATCTGATCCTGTTTCCTTGTGTAAAAAATAAGCACTAAAAGATCAAAGGATTCTTTTGGTTTAAAAAATTATACAACCGGATTTCAAAACACTAGCAACATACAATAAGAAAAATGAAAATCCCATCACCACACAATATAACAAGCATGGAATTAAAAAGGCATAAAATTACAGTAAGTAAATTAAGATTTCCTAGGAAATAGGCTGACAAATAGTAGGTATGGAGTTTTTGGAGGGGTGATGAAAATTTTCTAAAATAAGTAATGGTAATGGCTACATGACTCCTGAATCATGCACTTTAAATGGGTGAATTGTATGATATGTGAGTTAAAACTCAAAAAAAGAGGTCAAATCATGCATCAAATTGTTAAACAGCAGTGAAGAATAAAAATTAAATGAGAAATATACAAGTATTTTTATTCAGTTGAATCCCATAAGAACCATTCATGTGAAAATTAATATCTCTGACTAACAAATTTGGAAACTAAGATTCAGGAACATGCAGAGGCTTCTCTGATACTACTGCCAGACAGTAACATTCTTTAAGAAAAATAAAAACATTTCAAAGTATAAGCATGCTGGAAGTTCACAACATAACACATTTTCAGATAACTTTCTGGAAAGCAAAAACATTAGTGAAATATATTCTAAATAGCTTAGTACAACAAAGTCATGAGAGAGGAGGAATTTAGGCCAGGAGAGTGAAATTACTAA
>PVHY01017884.1:0-30378 GCA_004024945.1 Uropsilus gracilis
CTAGAAGAAATCATTCTAGCAGAAATGAGCCAGATGGAAAGGGACAGAAACCAAATGGTTTCACTAATATATGGTCAACCAAATGAAACTGCACAAGAGGAGAATGGGGACCAGCTGGAGCGGGTGGGAGGGGGAGGTGGTGGGTGACCCCCAGGGATTGAAATGATGTGAAATATAGATAAATAAATTAAAAAAAAAACTATATAAAGCAAAAAAAAAAAAAAAGAAATTTAACATCTATTCACTTTTTAAAAACTTAATCTCATACTAAGTAATTTTATCCTTAGGATAGTTTTTGATGTTCCAACTCAATTTTTAAACAAATTTTATTAAATACATGACTACAAGATCTGTGTGTACCTGAAGTCATCTCTGCTACCTCCAGTATTTCATATAGTCCACCCTGGGAGGTTCTGTGTCTTTATTCATTGAGTACATTTTTCAGAGCACCTAATAGGTAACATAGATGCTCTTCTAGACAGTGGAGGAGTGGAGGCTTAGCAGTAAATTCAACCTACAAGTTCCTGCCCTCATGGAACTTACATTCTAATATGTGAGAGAGAAAACAAGCACAGTAAGGAAATTCTATTTATAGTATACAAGTGGGTATAAGCACTAGGAGTGGGAGGTGGGAGGATCACGCAGGGAAAGGAGAGGGGTAGTGTTGGTGAAAACAAAAAAAATTTTCCTTATGAAGTTCTGTGTTGCTGAGAGGATGGGAGGGGGTGAGGATACTAAGAAAGGATGATTATGGGAGATTCTTGGAGAAGGCAGAACCCTGAGTTGCACCTTGTAAAGCAAATGCGCAGATAGAGGAAATTCTAAGAAAGAACAAGGGGGAAAAAAAAGGCAAAGTGAAGCAATAGCAATGAGTTTGAGCCTGGAGTGTAAGGAGGTTACACAGTAAGTTACAGAGGGCCCTGAAAGCTCAACCGAGGAGCTTCAGAAGTAAAAGATTAATTTACTTTTCCACGAATGCAAGCAAGAAACTTAGTGATAAATTGTAAGCTTTGATAGAGAGGAGCTTGGCCCAGAAGCCCACCTGGACAGATTGCAAGTCGAAATTCACTTGGAGAACTGCCTTGGGCAACATTATGCTCTAAGGAGCTCCTTTAATGCCCTAAGCTTGCCAAATATTCCATTTCCTGTCTGAGGGCAGTTAGAAAACCTCTTATCAGACCCAGCTCTAGCTGCAATGAGCCAGACTCAGGTCAGTTTCTTGAATGCATTTTAAACAAGTTACAAGATTAGAGATTCCAGAAACAGCAGGGATAAAGGCTATATACTCTCCTGTTCTCAGCAGCTAGAGAGGAATTCAGAGAGCAGAGTCAGAAAGTCTGTTGGTGAAAGCAGGAGCTTGGGGGTGGCAGGTGGTCTACCTGGCCCATACCTCCCCTTCTGGACCCAGAGTCCCACTGCAGGCAGAAACTTCACACCTGTCTTATGCAGGTGAATCTTTTCTGCTGTTCCTGCATCATGCAAATCCCTTTATTTCTTGCCTCCCAGCCCCCTAAGGCACACAGATCTGATTTCACCTTTGACAGCTCTGAGCGGGGATACCCTCTCTTCAGTTTCCCATCTGTTAACCTGTAATGTGGCAGAAGGACAGATAACCACTCTGGGGCATGTTTGAAGGCTGCCATAGCAGCTGCTGCCTTTCACCAGTCCCAGGGCTGCTCCCCGGGTGCATCTATGCACCATGGAAGAGAGTTTTGTTCCAAACCAACTGCATACACAGTGTGATCCCCAGATTCCTGTTGCTTAGCGACACTGTAGCCATTTAATGCCTTCGCTGGGTAGCCTCACACATCTCCTGTTTACTGAGTCTCTTACTGAGCCTCACACATCTCCTGTTTACTGAACACCATTTCCCCTTGCCCTTGGTGCACTCTTGTATTGTCTTGTTAACAGTGGTCCTTAAACATGCAAAGTCACTCAGTTTACAGGACACGTCAAATGACTGACCATTGAACAAAATGAAAAGTGACTAAGGACTAGAAAAGTAGAACATCAGTGATGAGTATTGCTTGCTAGTCAGGCCTGTCCCACTGTACCATGGTCTTGGCAAAGTGATAGGAACAGTTAAAGGATCTACTTCATTGGAAGCAGTGAGACGAACAAGTATTCGAGAAAGGCCTATATCAGAGATGGCAGATTGAAGACCAGATGCAAAAGGGACTCTGCCCGGCACCATGATGACCTCATAATCACTTGAAAGATTTGCACGTGATGCAGAAAGAGAAGTCTAGACCTGACTCGGAGGCTGAATTTATGGCCAGCTCTATACAATTCTCACAATGATGAAATCACCTAAGGATGAATTTCTCAGAATTTTAAGCTTTACCTGCATTCAGCAACATGTGACTGTTTTTGGAGACTTCATGAGTGCCCGAGGTGCCATTAGCAGAATCTCAGCACCACTCCAGCCCTGCTGAATTAGAATCTTCATTTCACTAAGGCCGATGATTTGGATGCCATGGAACTTGAGATATGCTGGTTAAGCGCACTGATTGGCAACAGTGCTTCACAAAGGAACTTCTCAGACTGCAATGGGAGAAGTAGCCTTGTTGGTGCTGCTTGGTTTGGAGAGCCTGATGCCCTAGATTTCTTTCTGGAGGGTTCCTTCCCTCTGTCTCTTCAGTTTGTGAACACTGGATATTTGGTCTGGGATCCAAGAATAAAGTATAAACCCCGGTCCTCTAGCAATGGATGAACCACTAGAAATAATGCTTGCAAGTGCCAAGATGCAGGGAGTAATATGGCCTGCCAGGGGTTCCAGTCATTTCTCAGTGATTCCTGGTCCTGACTCACTCTCTAACCCTCACTCCTAATTCCCTGCACTGCTTCAGATCATGCTGCACTGAGTTGAAATCTCTTTCCCTCATCACCGATGTGCATGAGCACCTCCATAGTCTTGCTCTCTTCCTATCACTAATTGTCTCAGCTTTTCAGTTTTTTGTTCGTTGAGCCCCTTTCTCCCCATATGAAATCCTCTCATTTTGCCTCTTCTAAATCTGAAATCCATCTCCTTTTCTCTCACTTCAATACAATTAGGCTGATTCAGGTCCTTTATCTTTACAATACATGATTCATCATTATCTTGGTTACTGGTCTGTCCTGGGTCTTGTCCTGTCAAATTCATTCTCCAAGGCAGACAGAACAATCTTTCTGTACACAAAATTGACTGTTCATTAGAATCCACCCGAGGCTCCTGGGTGGGACACCTTCTCAATCCTTCCTGTAGTACATGGGACCTCTCCTAACCTAACTGCTAATGACTGCCTTCACCTCCCATGGCTGTGTCATATTTCAGCTACAACAGATCCCCTGGATCTTGCTCTTTTTCTCTCTTTACACAGGCATTCAAATCATCTTTCCGTTTTGTATGGTAGTCTGAATTTGAGTACCCAGGGTCTGGAGGGAATGAATAAGGTGCAGCCAGAGCTGGGAGCTCCTCTGGGGATACTCAGCCAGCCATCTCCTTAGCACTCCACCTTCTGATTGCTGAGCCCATCTTGTAAGAAGATATCCTCTGATTTTCAATGCAGCCATGAGTGACAAAAATGCAGTGAGCTGTGCCCTTTTACTAAGCAAACATTTGGGCAAAAAGAGACCTATTTTTAAAAAATGCTTGGGAGAAAAAGCCTACAAGCCAGCCTAGAAAGACCTGGAACCCAGTGAGAGAGATGACTGTGACCATGCTGGAGGTTACTGGCTCACATGACATGGCCACCCACTTTAGGCCCCTGAGCCCATACTGGCCTTGGTCCCTGAAGATGGACAACTTTGTGCTGTTGAGTGTCTGTCCTGGCATCTATTGACTGGCCTTTTTGCTACCTCTGGGGTCTTAGTTGTGACCGCAAAGTTGTTAGTTTGAGCAGCAGTCAGCTCACTTGGGACTTGACAGCAACTCTCCCAGGTTGTTTGTGGTATGTGGGTTCACCCACATGGTGATTGAGGGCTGGTTCATCCCATGTGGAACTTCCTGGAGACCAGGCCTTCTTGTCTCAGCTCCAAAGGCATGCTCTTGAAATTGGATCAAAAAGGGGCAGAAGCCGCCAACTAGCAAGTCATAGGAAAAAAATGTGGCTTCTGTTACCCAGTTTTCTCACCAGATCCTTCTCATCCATGCATAGCAGTTTTCACTCAAAAACAGTTTAACAACAAGGTTTTATTAACAAGGGAAAATAGCCAAAAAAATGAAAAATTTTCAAAGCCGCAAGTGGCCAGTTATCATACCCCAGTGACCATTTTCAGCCCCCAAAGTTCCAAAGACACATGTTCAAGATGGTGCCCTTTGCCCCTCCAAACCTAAGAGGCAGGCATTTTCGCAAAGTCCAGTCTTTCTCCAGCATCTTCTCTTTGCTTCTTCTCCAGTGTTCCGTGTTGCCCCACTTCTCCAAGATGCTTCAAAATTCTTCCATTATTGCTGATGCACAAATCAGCTTTCCAAATCCCTGACCATCTCCAGGTACCAGCTCACTATGCCACCTTGATGCGGTGCCACACTTTCCACATCGGCCATTCTTCTGCTGGTTACCATGGCTCCTTGCCACCATCAGCTCACTCTTCAGGGGCTTTCCCCTGGCCAGACCATGTGGGCCTTGTCTCTCAGTCCACCATTCTTGTCTTCTTCCTTCCTTTCCTTCTCTCTTTTTTCCCCCTATCCTTGCTCCTTTTATCTGCCTTTTGGCACTTCTTGCTTCTTGTCGCATGTCTTTCTCTCAGACCCTACCCACCAGGGTATTTTGGTGCCAATAGAATTTTTAACTGCATCTCTCACAACCCTGTATCACTCTGAGGAAGACAGCTGCTACCTCCTGAACACCAACTTCCTGATACACATGGAGTCCTTCAGGACTTGTCTGTGGGATCACTGAACCTGGGGGTGGTGGTGACCTTTCTCCCCACAACCTCTACATTTTTTCTCTGTGGGTCAGATCTATGGGATGACATCTATTTCTTGATGGAGCAACATGGCGAACTCTAGCCTGAGTTGCTGGGTCACCCATTCTATTTATGGTTTTGTTTTGTTTTCTTGGATGCCCTGTGACTAGTGGTGTAAGACTCCTTGTGTTCCAATTAGGAAAACAACTTACTTGTGTACAGATCATGCTGGATGCCAAGGCCACAAAGTCAGGTGCAAGCTGAGCTAATGGGTGATAGGTTGGACTTGTACACTGGCTGAGAGGACTTTCCAACTTCCTGAAGAGTCTGCTCCTGCTTCCACAGATTGGAGGAGAAACTAATTGACCTGTCAGTGGTGGGTGAGACAAAGATGGGGGAAAGAAAAGTGGGGAACTGCTGCCAGAAGCCATGGGAGCAAAGGTAAAAGAGAACCTAGAAAGTCTGTGATGGTGGAAATCAGGGGAAAGAAAAAGATAATCTTATTTTTTTTTTGTGAAGTAAGGGTACAGCTTTATTTTCACTTCTTGTGAAACACAATTGACAACAGATGAGACTGCATTTCAGCTTTTTATTTTAATAAAGTGCATAGCATATGTAGTGCTAGCATCTAAACTAATACATTTAGCATTTACTAAAGTTAGAGTGACTTGAGGTTCAACCTTTACATTTAACAAGTTTAAATCCATTCTTATGTGATTTTTGGAACCTTAGTAATTGAAAATAATTGCTGGTACAACTTGCTTTTAAGCTATCACTGAATGTACAAGTCATTGACTATGCCAACAGAACAAAAATAACGACATGTTTGAGGGTTGCGATTTGCCAGACATTCACTGAAAAAAAAAAAAAAAAAAAAACAACAAAAAAACCAAAAACACACAACTAAACAAAACCCATACAAAAATATCTGGGAATCTGGACACATATCAGTGTTTTGAGTGTTTCATTAATATCTTGGGAAAAGTATGTCAAAACCTTGACATGATTTAATTTCAGGTCACCAATCTTGTTTTTGCAAATAACAGAAAGTTATGGCTACACTGCTAGTGCTGGGTCTGCTTAATTTGACTTAAGAGTTTAATATGACTTAACAGTAAATTTACACTATTCTGAAAAGTACAATTTCACACCTAGGGTGACATTCAACATTCAAATGCCAGTGTTTTTGTATTGTCAACCAAGTTTCTTTAAACTGTCAAAGAATCACTTTAGATGTACAAAAATGAGTATTTGTCAAAATGTAAATAAAAATTACATAAATCTAACAATAAAAATGCCTAGAAATCGGTTCTATGCAGTTTTCTTTCCTACTATCTTTCTCATGGTCCCAATACATTTTAGAATTGAGTCCTCCCATTCCCTTTCTAGACAACCTGTGTTCACCAACCTCCAAGAGACAAAATAAAATTGGAAGTTTAACGACATACATACAAGACATATCTATCTATCTATCTATCTATCTATCTATCTATCTATCTATCTATCTATCTATCTATCTATCTATCTATCTATCTGGAAATATATATTATACATATATATATAATTTGCTGACTGTTCTGTAAAAGAAGTACTTGGTAAAATGCTATGGGAAAATATATAATGCCCTAAACCTAGACTTATTTAAACAATACCATAAGAAATGATGACTTCAATTCTGTCAAGTGCACTTACTTAATAAAAGTTTAAACAAGGCATAATGCACTTGAAAATCTGTTGCACATTAGGAAATTTTTGCCTTTTTCCTATGATGCTGAATAAGATTGAGCAGAGTATTACTCATCAATTAAAAATGACAAATTTGATGAATTTATGGAAACCTGGATGTACCTAGAAGAAATCATTCTAGCAGAAATGAGCCAGATAGTAAGGGACAGAAACCAAATGGTTTCACTAATATATGGTCAACCAAATGAAACTGCACAAGGGGAGAATGGGGACCAGCTGGAGCGGGTGGGAAGGGGAGGTGGTGGGTGATCCCCAGGGACTGAAATGATGTGAAATATATATATATATATATATATATATATATATGATTGAGCATAGAACAAAAAATGTCTTAAGTCTACAAATAATAAGTAAAATAAAATGATTTTTGATAAGAGATCAAATAAAGACATTTTTCACAACAGCAAAGGAAAGATGGCTTGTTTACTAAAGGAACAGGACTCATGGCCAGCTTGAAGTAGTTGAGAAGAAACTCTGAAGAATTTACGCTAAATGTAGGAATAATGATAATGACTAATACTAAACATTTATCATTACTCTTCTAAACTTTTTATAAATAGTAACATGTTACCCTAAACTTATCCTATGAGGTAGTTTCTATGAACTATGCCCACTTGACAGAGGAGATAATGGAGATGGAGGTGTTTAAGTACCTCTGTATGAATCAATCACATTACTTAGCTGAGACTAGTAAGTAAATGGTCAAAGGTATTTTAAAGACCTAGGGCCATCCGGAGCTTGACACTGTATTTAGCAGCCTAAAAGGGGACCACTGAAGTCTCCAGGAGAATGTTCCTCAGCATCTGTAGTTTCCAGTGGTATTATTGAACACCAAATGGGCATGATTCATAATTAAAATAAAATAAATACTTATATTTTCTAAAGTAATTTCTATGCCATATATGTGGCTTATAGATCTAAAGTGAGAGAAAACTTTAGAAAGGTTGGCATGGGTCTCCGCTCTCCTTGAGCCTCAGGAAGGCCAGGCTGAGCCCTGTTTGCCAGCTTAGCTGTTGTGAGAAGAACTGAGGTCCCTTGAGAAGAGCCAGCAAAGCCCATTTACCGAGTTGGGCATGGTGGTGCCTGTTATCCAAGTACTGGGAGGCAAGAAGCTTGGGATCACTTGAGTTCGTGGGTTCGAGACTAACCCGGGCAACATAGGGAGACCGGGTCTCGAAAAAGCAGCTGGGCGCCGTGATGGGTACCTGCAATCCCAGTTACCTGGGAGGCTGAGGCTGAGGCTGGGGATCACTTGAGTCCCCAGTACCCTGGGCAACATAGTGAGACCCATTTCCCAGGGTGAAAGAGACCCATTTCCCAGGGTGATATATGCCTCTATGGGCTTCCAGGCTCACCACACAGTATAAATCTACTCAATCCCTGTTCACTAATTCCAGCCAGGGAGGGCTGGGGCTCCTGGGAGCTCACTGATGAGTTCACCCACCAGGACCTTTCCCAGCTATACCTGCTGGTTCAGCATGGCCACCACAGTTCAAGGGTCTGTCGCTCCCTGGGGTTGGAGTACAGTCAGAAGGTTTGACGCCCCTTCCACAGGTGAAGCAACCCTTGTGTGGGGTGGGGGTGGGATCCTCCCCTCAGGTCATGGTTCCCGCTGCTGTTGCACCAATCACTGGGTCATGTTCCCTGAACCCTGCTCCTGCAGCTGTGGATACACTGCTCAAGCAGAAGGACAGCCCCCAGGGTGATGCGGAGGGGCGCTCCTGAACCTAGTACCCTGTCTATGCAGGAGTCATGAATGGAGGGCGGACTGGATACAAGTCACCCTGCACCTAGACCTCTCCTTCTGAACCCACATTGGGGTACCCTCAGCTGACACTAGCTCTTCCCTATAAAGACAGTTTGAAAATCCTAAAAGCGATGAAAAAAATGCTTACTCTGTTTTTCTTTTGAGACTAGGTCTCACTATTTTTGCCCGTGGAACTGCAGGCTCACATTGCCCAGGGTACCATAAACTCAAGCAATGCCCAGCTCAGCTTCCCAGGTAGCTGGGGATTACAGGTGCATACCACCATGCCCAGCTATATTTTTTGGGGACTAGGTCTCACTATGTTGCCCCGAACGGGACTCGAACCACGATCCCTGGCCCCAGCTGCTTCAAAGGCTGAAGTTTGCAGGCATGAGCCACCGTTCCCTGCTGAAATGCTTACTCTTGCTTCTGGGAGATTTACCTGGAAGAGCTATCAACTTTTATGCAGCCGCTGTTGCATTCTTATATTAAGATTCCATTAGTCAGTTCAGTCCATGTTGAAAAATTCTTCCAAAAGAACATTTAATTATTTTAATTAAAATACTTTAATGACCTAAAGATGCATTTTTCAGAAATTTAATTTTAAAGTTCTTTAATTTCTTTAATATTAACTATTTGGATTTATTTTAATATTAAATATTTACTTGTCTTTAATATTAAGTTTTGGATTTCAGGTTGGCATTAATGAATATAGATTCATTAATATTTCTAATGTACTTACTAGTTAACTTAAAAAAGCATATACTGGTGAGTGCAGTGCAAGTAGTGTTTCCATATTTGGTATTTCCTTTTTCTCTTTTTTTTAAATTATATTTTTACTGAGGCAACATTGGTTTGCAACACTGCATATGATTCAGAGGTTCACACCTCTTAGACTGTGTATTACCACACCACGCCCACCACCACGGCACCCGTAGTCCTCCATATACATGGTGTTTCTGTGGTATAAAGGATTTCTAGGAATGAAACCTGCCATTACACAATTGTTTCCCTTAGGATGGCCTTTCTTCTGTCCGTTGGCCGAAACCCAACAGGTCGTGAGTGGGCTTGTGCATAGCTGAACATGCAGGTGCAGCTTCCCCAGGCATGCGGTCTTGGGTTTCCCTGAGGGCCTACGGCCTTGCAGCTGCTAGGCAGCAAACAAGCCTCTGCCCGGTGGTTCTCAAAGGTTGCTCGCTCTTCTTGTACTGCCCGAGGAACTTCTCTGTCCCACAGCTCAGGAGCTGGACAGGAATGCTCCTGTGGACAGATACTGAGCCCAAGAAATCCGTATTCCATTTTATCCACATTCTGAGAGCCTCTCTGTAACCCAAGTAATGTATATGTTTCCCATTTGAGTCTTTGAAGAACGAATCTGTTAAAATTGCAATCCAGAATTTTCTCCTGAGTACCAGTTCCGATTTTTCCAGCTTGTATTTTTATTTTTTAATTTATTTTTGGATATAGTTATTGAAGCAATGTTAATTTACATCACATTATATGTCTTGGGGGGTAGGTTTACACTTTTACAATTGTATGCTATTTCCTCGCATCCACCACCAAAATCCCAGTAACCCTCCATTAAAACTCCCCTCTCTCCTTTGCTTCTATTCCACCACATTCCCCTTCTGGTAGCCTTAGTCATAGTCTATTGTGCTCTTCCCCTTCCTGTTTTTGCCCCTACCCTTCTCCCATTCTGCTCCCTCTCATTCTCCTGGATGTTTCAGATACATGGTCAGCTTTCAATGTTGGTCCCCATCTGATGTTTTGTTTGGTTTTCTATATTCCACATATAAGTGAAGCCATGTAGTATTTATCTTTTTCCTTCTGACTTATTTTACTTAGCATAGCCCTTCCAACTCCAGCCTTGTTGCCACAGATGTCTTAAGTTTATCTTTTTGACCACCAAGTAATAGTCCATTGTGTATCTATGCCTCATCTTCTTGACTGATTTATCTGCTGTGAGAGGATTTAGGTTGTTTCCTTATCTTGGTCACTGTAAATAATGCTGTAACAAACATAGGCATGCAGGTTTGTAGGTTTCCTTTCAAATTAATGTCTGTGTTTTTAAATTTTTTTAAATTGAAATTTTTATTATTTTCTTACAACCTAGGTCATAGTTGTATAATTATTGATCTCCTTATATATGACCCTCCCTTCTCCCTTCTCTCTCCCTCCACCCCCACCACCCTCTGGTCACTCCAACTCCCCTCTCTCTGCAAGTTGTTGGTCAATAAGTTTGTTGGTCAATGTTTGGTCCATTGCTCTCTTCCTTTTCTGGTAAATGTACTCTTCTTGGGAGAGGACCTGTACTTCTGGGTCTTGTTAGTCCATGCTGCTTACATTTCTAGGAGTAACTTTGAGGCAGGTAGCCAGGCTCATCTGGAACCTCTTGTGGGGGCAGGTGTGTGGCATTGTTCTCCGGGCTCCTGTATTGTGGCATTTCCTGTGGTGAAGTTGACAGTCTCCTTTTCTCTAGACCTGCGTGATCACTGGGATTCAGGCCTCCTCATTCATGCTGGCTGCCTCCTCAGTTCTGGTGTCTATCCCGTGGTGTTGCTTCCATGGGAATAGTTCTGGCCTCTGGTGTTGGGATCCCAACTCTCAGCCATTGGCGTTAGAGAAGTTCCCCGGTGGGAACGTTTGTCCAGTTTCTTCCTGCTCTCATAGTTTACAGTTCTTTTGTGAGGCTTCTGTCCTTTCTCTGTGTCTTTTCCCCCCCAATGTGAAAGAAGGGTACTTTGCTCATATTGGTGGCATCGCTGGATCGAGGGCTTAGTTCTTTAGCACCCAGAACATTGTAGGTGGAGCTCTTTGCCAGGTCACTTCGGTGACTAGTGTCACGATCTTGTCTCATGGTTCCGATCTTGCTTAGTTTCGGTCCTTTCCAGGTGATAATTATGTCCAGGGCCTTTGTTTGTTCTCTTCTGTGTGTTGGCCAGGGATTGCTGATTTTCTTATTTCTGGTGGTATCTGATAGAAGTGGGAGTGGATCACAGGAGGGAATGCTCTGGCAGAGGTGCTACCAGGCTCTTGAACACCTAATGAGTTAAAGGCAGCCATCCTGCAGCCCAAAATCCCAGAGGGATGCCTACCTCGTCCCCTCCCTGTGGCCTAGGCCATAGCAGAGGCACTGTGGGACCTTCTCCTAAACCCAGTCCTGTTGGGGGGAACTTGGCCTGTTTGTGGTTTTTTGAGTAGAAACTTAAGAGAGGAATTTTAGCTTGTATGGCAGATCCATTTCTAGTGTTTTGAGGAAATCTCCACAGTTTTTCATAGGGCTGGACTAGCCGACATTCCCATCAATGTTGTAAGAACATTCCTTTTTCTTCACACCCCTGCCAGCATTTGTTATTTTTTTTTTTAAATGGACCATTCTCACTGGTGTGAGGTGGTACCTCATGGTGCTCTTGATCTGCATTTCCCTTATGATAAGTGATGTGAATATTTTTCACATATCTATCATCCCTCTGCATATCTTCTTTGCCCATTTTTTGATTGGGTTGTTTGTTTTGTTTTAGTTGAGTTACATGAACTATTTATAGATCTTCAATATAGGCCTCTTGTCAAATGTATGCTATGTAAATACTTTTCCTCTTCAGAAGGGTGTCACTTTATTTTGGTGACTGTCTCTTTCAGTGTCCAGATGCTTTTAACCAATATGAATTTTTGAAAAATGAGCACCATTGACATTTTTACATTCTTTTTTTTTTTTTGGGGGGGGGGGCTAGGTCTCACTATTTTTGCCTGTGGAACCACAGGCTCTCGTTGCCCGGGGTACCACAGACTCAAGCAATCCCGAGCCTCAGCTTCCCAGGTACCTGGAATTACAAGCGTGCACCACCACTCCCAGAATCCCAGCTATTTCTTTGGGACTAGATCTTGCTGCGTGCCCCTGGTGGGACTCAAACTGCGATCCCTGGCCCTGGCCATGGCTGCCACTGATAAGCATGCGCCACCATGCTCGGCCCCTTACATTCTTTCTTTTACACACTTAGAAATGGTCTAAGTGTGTTTACACACTTAGAAACGGTATAAGTGTGTTTTTCTTTTTGAATTGACAAATAGCTTTTGATGTAGACATTTTCTCCATTGTACAGGTGAGAAAACAAAAGCATCACTTGCCTCATTCAAGGTCACACAGTTGTGTGTGTCCCAACCCAGAACATCCAACTGCAAATTTGGTTTTAGTTTGCTTCACAGTGAGTGCTTTGTGACTTGCATTTTCAGTACAAACATTTTTGTCATATAACAAATTAGTCAAAAGACAATCTACTGTAAAGAAAGATTAAATCCTGAAAAATGAGACATTCATTAAAAAGGACATAATGAAACATGAGAAATCAATTCTCTACTGCCAAATAGCAAAAGCAGTGTTCTCTACATTTTCAAGAAACTTACTCTCACCAGTAGTCACATAACCATTTCTTTCTGGGGAGTTGCAGGAGTTTGATTCTTTGTGCTCCCAAGTAGAATGCGGCATGATAAAGTTGTTGAAGACAGCATTAATGAACAAGCTGCTATATCTAAATTAGCTGAACAATGATAACTAAGCCTATCAAAGATTGTTGTGAATGACTACCTGCTCCTTTTATACTTAACATAGCTTAGTAAACTTTTGGTTTTGAGGTGTGGGAGGGATCACAGTGCTTGTGGATGGATTTGCCAACTAACATATTATCACTTTCTAATGCAGTATGCCATTTGGCTTCACACTCTTATCTCATAGTTGCCAGGTTCTCTGCCATATTTTCTGTCAAGGTGTTGTGCATTGTCATCATTTACCATTCCATGCACTGAACTGTCAGCACGGTTTAGAGCATTATGAGCACTAAGATATTTCTTATTTTTTCTATTTTCTTTTCTTTTCTTTTTTTTTTTTTTAGAGACTAGATCTTGCTATGCTGCCCAGGCTAGTCCGGAACCCACAGACTCAGGTGATACCTAGCTTCATCCACCTAGGTACACCTGGGATTACAGGTGTGCGCCACAATACTCAGCTATTTTTTTGAGACTGGGTCTCGCTATATTGCCTGGGGTAGTCTTGAACCTGCAGACTCAAGTGATCCCTGGCCTCAGCCTCCCAACACTGGGATTAAAGGCACGTGCCACCATGTCTGGTCTAGGACTAAGATTTTTATAACACAAAACTGGAAGCACTGTGTCAGTAGGAACCCAAGTGTGCACTAGTTATTTGGCCTTTCATTTATGGCAAGTCTACAGACACAGTGCAGCTCCGCTGCCCCACCTGACATCCCGCTCACATGGATCCACAATAGTATGGGCACTTCCCTTGTTTTTGGAGCTCTTCGTTTCATGTGCCTTTCACAGTTATCTGGTGAGAAGCAGCTCAGTATTACTATCCTGCTTTGTGGTTTGACATGGTGGCTCGGAGACTGAACTGGCTTATATGCTCAGGTTGCGAGATGGAGGAGTCATAATTTCTTACAAATACCTCGGATTTACAGACAGGATGGCAGACAGTGAAGAGAGAAAAGGTTATTTTCTCTTTCTAATTCTCTGGACCTATTTTACAAAGATGAGATGTGCTTTCTATTTTTGCCAAGGTGGAGTCCGAGATGGGGGAAACGGTGGTGAGAGAAAGAGAGTAATAGGCTACTTCTTATAGCTTCCCAGATTTTGTGGTTCTACTTACTGCTCTGTGCCCATTTCCACATTTTGTAAATGAGAAACCTAAGCCCAGAGAGTGAAATTGACTTCTGTGTGATAGAGGGAGGTGCTGTCTTTGGCTTCTGGGGAATCTTTTTTTTTTTTGACACTAGGTCTCTCTATTTTTGCCTGTGGAACCGCAGGCTCATGTTGCCTATGGTACCACAGACTCAAGCTATCCCCAACCTCAGCTTCCCAGGTAGCTGGAAATATAGGCGTGCATCACCATCCCCAGCTATATTTTTTTGGGACAAGGTCTTGCTACGTGCCCCCGGCGGAACTCGAACCGCAATCCCTGGCCCCAGCCGTGGCTTCCTAGGCTGCCGCTTACAGGCATGCGCCACCATGCCTGGCCAGTATTGAAATCTTTGTATGAGTGTTTCATGAAGCCTTGCAAGACTTGGGAACGCTCTGCATCCTTTCCTTCTGACAGGTCCTGCTTTCTGCCTCTTTCTTGAATATCTCCTTCACCAAGCCTCCCTTCTGGTCCAGAAGTCAGGATGGCTCCCAGAAAGTTTATCCACCTACCTGTTGGATGATCCTTCTGTTCTCATCTCATCCATCCATTTGTATATCCTGCTTCTTCCCAGAGTCCCAGGCTTGCACAGAGGCCTCACAGGGCGACTGGTTCTGATCAACTCTGTCTCAACTCTGACTTCAGGTGAGCTGCTCCCTCTCTTTGCTTCACTTACCTGCATTTCCCATATTAAGACCTAACTTATTTCAAGTCTCAACATTCCTGTGACGTCTTTCCAGGAGGTTACTAACCGCACATCCTCTTCCCCTCTTTCTTTGAATGTGGCACTCTACGTACCCTTAAATATGTAGTTTTTGTGATATTTTGCTATTTTTAAATGGACATTTTTCTAATCTACAATCTTAATTCAGCATACCTACCAGTGGTGTTTTTATTTTAATTTTATTTTTTTACATTTTTTTAACCAATGGTGTTTTTAAACATTACTACCTGTCAGGCTCTCTTCTGAGTGCTTTGCATTTATTGTCTTGTTCAATTCTTAGAGCTAACCTATGTGGTCAGGACTAACATTACCACACATTACACATTAGGAAACTGAGGCACAGGGAACTTGGTTATCTGCTCAAAGTAACATCACCTCAAGGAGTTTGACTTGAACCACTCTGACCACTCTCTGCTCTCTGACCACTAACTGCTCCCATTAAAGTGTAAACTTCTTATAACCAAGGACCATGTTTTCTCCATCCCCCTCCAGACTTAGCACTTCAATCCTCTGAGTGAAAGACTCCTCATTGTTCAGTGGAACTGTGATTCCTTTCTTGAAAGAGCAGTTATGAGGAGGAAGAGACGTTAGATCAGGTTGGTATTGGGCCCAGAATTTGGTTGATATTTAATATTTGCTGGACAAGAGTTAGTGGTTTGTCTTTGGATAGCTTGCTTCTCACTTCTGCTGTGAGGTTAAGAAAAAGAGCTGTTTTGGGACAGAAAAGTAAATCTCTACATTGATGTCATTTATATCAACTAACATGGTGAGTATAAACAGACCTATTTCAAAGAAAAGAGGTTAGAAAGTTAAAGGCACCTACTGTAATCAACAATCAAGGCCCATCTCATTTGAAATACTTTATAGTTTTACAATGTGGTTCCTCTCCTACTCTGCATTGGGATATATAGCATTATATCCCAGCAGGCAGTGGGCAAGTTAATGGAGATATAGGGACCCATGAACTTGGTTCTTCATTTCAGGTAATTTAGTTAAAATAACTTCTTAGCACTATTATGTGGAATGAAAATTATACCAGATACATTTGGGTATGTTTGTCCTACCTACAGTCTCATTTTTAGGAAACTGCTCCCTCCCCCCTTTCCCTTGAATATCCATTTTTACCTACAATGGTCTCAGTTGAAGAAGAGGCAGGGTTAAGGGAACAATGTTTTCCCCTTATACCTTCCTCTCCCTTAACTAGACTTGTGGTGGGCACGTGACTTGAGTCAGGCCAGTGTGTTGTCTGGTTTGCACCCAATCAGATTCTATCTTTTGAGACCTTGAAGCCAGAGACTAAGAGGTGAAACCATCTTGAAAGATCTGGCTCATGGATGTAATGCAGAGGGATTCCAAAAAAGAGAAATGAACAGAACAGAGAAAGAGCTTGGAATGCATGCATAGCTAATGAGAGGTAGAATGAGGTCTCTTTCCAAGTGTGAGAATTTCTGGGTATCTTTCAACATACTCCTCTTTCTTATGTGGATTCTGTTTCTTGAAACACACTGGTTCCTTAGAGAGTGGTTTCAACCATATGATTCTCCCTGGTTTGTGGGATACCAGGTCAAGTGGTATAAATGAAATGCAATATAAAGGTTTCTTTTTGGTTAAAGTGAAATTATGTTTTCACTTTGAGATAGTGGAACTTTGCCAGAATAGGATCCTCAATTCTTATTATGAAAATATTTCAGTACCTTCCATGTGCCAAAGGGAGTCATATAGTCGAACACATCAGTACTACTTCCAGACAGCTTTTCATCAGTCTTTTCTACATGACTCCATCTTGATTAATAGTTTTGATTATCCAGTTTTGGAGGACACACATGGAGTATCCTGCTTTCCTGTCTTCCTGCTCTAACTGCATTTACTGAGTTCATTGCTTCTAGGCATCATGACCACAGAAACAGAGGGAAAAACAGAAGAGGTACAGGAAAAAAATTAAAACCAGTCATTCTTGCTCTAGTCTAGTTCTCTGTTTAGTGGTGGACAAGCCCTATAGAATGACTAAGTGGGTGTTCAAGTGAGAAGACTTTACCTCTGACTCCTCACCCACATTTCTTTAGATTCCCTGGATTCCTTATTCTGTGGAGGCAGCAGAATGTGTTGGGAAAAACCCTGACCTGAGATTTGTGTCCTTTTGAATCCTGACTCTGCTAGCTGGGGATACCTGGGCAAAGAACACTTCCATCTCACAAGATGACTGTAGAGCCCAATGAGAAAATAATGGGAAAAGATTTATAAGACACAAGAAGTAAAGAAGGTGCATGGGACCATTAGCAACACCATCATGGAGAAATGCTGTCTAAACACCACAAATATCAAGTTGCCCTGACCTACAGCGGCTTAAAGATTCCAGACTTCTGGTCAACCCATCCCCACCTTCCTCCCTATCAGCTCAGCCCACTGACTTTCTCAGCCTCCTTCCCCTCTAAATTCTTGCTCTTCTGTAACTTTCCCTGAGGGAAGTGGTAGGGAGCAGAGGTCAGAGGAAACAAAAATGCTACTAGTAGGGCCTGTAGAACACAGAAAATAGCCTTCTCTTGGAATAATTTGTAAAATGTTTCTGTTGAGGATAATTGATCAAAGATCAATCTGACTTGTATTTCTGTCAATTTGAATAAGACACTGGATATTCCCCTCCTGCATCTTATTCAGAAGAAGGTAAAGAAATCAGAGTCACCAAAGGGGTGGAAATTTCACGTGCACAGTATTCCAGGTAGCTGCCAACGAGGACTCTCCCACCCTGTGAATCTGGCTTAATTGATCTGGGGTGTGGGACCTGGACATCTGTGCTTTCACAAAGTTCCATGAAATTAATGTGTAGCCAAGGTTGAGAACTTACTGATCTTGCCTAAACTTATTTACAGATGAGGCGTTGGAGGTACTGATTTCTCTCAAACCACAGTCCTTCATTTTAATCCGTGTTGGTTTCCCTGGAGGCTTGGCCAACACCTCAATCTCAAACATTCTAAGATGGGAAAATGTTCCTCCTCAACCAGCTTAACTCTCAGTGTCATTGCCATCATTATCCACAACACTTTCCTGGAAACCTCAGGCATCTTTCATAACCTTCTTATCCCCAAGGTGAACTCTGGAATTGGGAGGAAATTTCTTTTGTGGTATTGCTTGTTTCAGTCCATTTGTTTTTGTTTTCACTTCCCTCTCCTTGCTCATGTCTTACACTGGACCTCATCCATCAGCCAGCATACTATTCTGCTTTCTTCACTCTTTTGAATTGTTCTACTGGAAACTGTCAGGCCTGATGGAGGATGGGATCTCCACTCCACATACTGGTTTTAAAAGACTCCCACTTTTTGGTTTTGCTTTGCCAACTCTGTTGCAGGACCTCTGCTTTCTGAACACATTTGTGTTATACCAACCACTCCAGGTTTGGCACTTGATCTTCCTTTTCTATCCATTGAATCTCACTCATCCTTCAAAGTTCAGCTCAAAGGTGGCTGCCTCCATTAAGTCTTTGGGATCTTCTCTTGCCAAAGGGATTTCTCCCTGGTTTACTGTAGCAGTTTATTTGGCCTTGACTTTGGATATTTAGTGACTACTGAATTTCACCTAGGGACTATAACTCTGTAAGTCCCTATTCCTTATACCTTTATACCTCCTCACTGATGCTCAACACAGCTTTCTTTGCAAGAGGGTTCTATAGTAAAGATTTATTGTGTGACTGCATGATTGTAATATAAAACAGATACTTTTTGCAAGATCCCCCAACTTGTTTGATGAGCTGATTTGAAATAGTTCACATCTCTATTATGCATGCTACACCCTTTCATGAAGCCCATTTTGCCTAAAGATAATCATAAGTGACCCAATTAACAAAATTGATTGTCTCATCAAGGACACTGCTAATTTAGAAAAAAAGTAAAAAAAAAAAGTTGAACAATCTGGGAGATGAAAAAACAATCTCATGAGTAGTCAACCCCCCCCCAATCTTAGAAAGCCAAATATTAATATCTGTGGAGATGCATGTTTCTAGGAGGGTTTGGGGAAGCCAGAATAAGGGAAGCCAGAGGGTGTATCACTTGACTTTCTGAAAGCATCCTTTCTACCCGGCGCTCTGCCATCACTCTATGCTTTTGACAATGCATGACAGACAGACTCAGTGCAGCCTGGTTTAGCAAGGGTTAGGGCAGTTTCTTCCCCATTATCACCTCATTAAACTTCTGAATGCTGAAGCTTTGCTAGCGGACTGTATTAGGTTTAATCTCTCCTGAATTCCACACATTTCATTTAAGCTGCACAGTTAATTGCCTAAGGGGTAATTGAAAATGCAGCATGAAATTCTTGGTGAGTGAAGGCTATTATACAGACCTTAAGTTCTACATTTCTGATTAACTCTGTGAGCTTAACACCCATTAATGACATTCCCTTTGATTACCAGCATTTGGTTCAGGCCAGTGAGCTAGCTGTAAGCATGTGCTTCTAGAATCTTAAAGACCCCCTTAATCTCTCTCTCTCTCCCCCCTCCCACACACACACACACACACACTATATATATATATATATAGTGTATATATATATATATACTATATATATACACTATATATATATATACACTATATATATAGTGCCTGCCCTGCTGCCTGGGAATTATGTCCCATGAGTTATGGGGAAGCTCTTGGCTCCTGCCCATTTCTCAGCTGTGGTGATGGGTCACAGGAATTCTAGACAGTGTGCCTTGCCTCATAGACTAGTACAGAACTAACCTGTGAGCATCATATTCATGCAACTTTCCCTTCCCTGATCAAAGTGGGAAAATAAATCCTCTATGCTTCTATTAGGAGAAAGGTCTTTCATCTGTGAAGTCCTCTGTGAAGTCCTAAAGGGACCCTGCCTTTCCATACAGCCCCTGTTAGAAATAGCCCAGAGCCATGTGTCTAGTCTGAGGGTGGGAATCAATTCCTGGAAGGTGGGTAATGAAAACTGTACCAACTTCTAGTTCCTAATGGATTTGCACAGCATTTGTCATGTTAGTGCACACACACATGAACAACATGTGGGTGGCGACACATGTGGTGGGACAGTGGAGGAGGGAGAGCTCTGGCTGAGTATGGGAGCCTGAAACCTTGCCCACGCCTTTGCCCAATGTGCCGGCCTTTTGGCATGTTGCTCTTTGATTCTGGTGTCACTTTTCCCAACTCCAAGGTGATCTCTTTCAGTCTTTCCAGCTGTAAGAGACTAGGATGTTTAAAAAGGTCTGGTGCTTTGTCTCCAGTGCTCAGAAACATCTGGAAATAAGTAGCCTGGTGTGGATTTTCTAGGCCAGGAAACAGAGCCATGGAGCAAATATCCAAAACCCAGTGAGGTCTTGGGGCCACCCAGCTGGTCAGCATCAGTTAAACCAGCCTCCTTCCATCTGTTACTTAAAGTAGTCAAATCCTGTGCTTTCTCTGTTACCTGGCCTCACTCAGAATTGGTCATTGTAGATTTATAGATTTTTCCTCTTCTCCTGTGGGTTTATGTGTCTATAGAGATTGAAATCTGTGCTGGATTGTGATTGGGAAATAGCAATTAAATTAACAGCTCTTTCCCACAAGGATAAAGTTAACAAAGGTAATAGATAAAATGTCTAATTAAACAGGAGTATCATTGTCTACTTTGAGTCCAAATAAATTTACTTCTTAACTTGGGTGGGCTTAGAGGTTAATTAAAAAGCAAGGCATGTGACTACCCCTGCAGGCTCACTGATAAAGACAGCAGACAGTGCCTGGGTTTGAGAAGACTGTGTGTGTGTGTGTGTATTCTGTGTGTGTATATTTCCATCCAGGGCAATGAGGGCAATCCTTTTGAAGGACATGCCCAGGGCAGCCCTCAAACTAAATAGAGTGGCAGGAAACACAGCTTGTCCTAGCCTGCTGGTGGTGAGAATTGATGGTGATGGGCAGCCTGATGAATGATTTGTGTTCAGTCATCTTCTAGGGGAAGAAAAAAACTCAACCTCAGTGTTTCTCTTCCCATGTTGACTCTGGCCAAGTAACATTTATTTAGTCCTTTAAAACATTTTTTTTAATGTGGTAAAATACACATAAAATTTACCGTCTTCACTATTTTTAAGTGTGTAGTTCAGCAGGTTAGCTGTACTCATTGCTGTGATATTATCGCCACCATCCATCTGTTGAACACTTCATCTTATAAAACTGATGTCATGTCCCATTAACTGTTAGTTCCCCTTCCTCCCTCCCACAATCCCCAGCCACCACTCTCCTTACTGTCTATGAATCTTACTGTTCCTAGTACTTCCTGGAGTTGGAATCCTATAGTATTTGCTGTAGTCTTAAGATTCATCCATTGTAGCATGTCAGAACTTTACTCCCTTTTTTCTAAGGAGCAGGATGCTACACTGCATGCCAATGATAGTTTGTTAACCCATTCCTCTGTTGAGGGACACTTGGCTATGACTTCACCTTTTGGCTATTGCTGAGAATGCTGCTATGAACATAGGAGTACAAATAACCTCCTTAAGACCCTGTTTCTAAGTTTTGGGTAATACACAGGATGGAATTGCTGGATCATGTGATAATTCTATTTTTAATATTTTGAGAAAGTACCAGACAGTTTTTTATCATGGCTGCATTATTTCACTTTGCCATCAGTGGCACACACAGGGTTCCAGTTTCTCCACATCCTTGCTAAGACTTGTTCTTGTCTCTCTTTAGAAAAAAAATGTATAATTTTTAATGAGGTAATGTTAGTTTACAATCCTGATATGTATATGATTTAGGAGCATAGTGCCACACCTTTTCAGATGCACAACCTAATGGGTATGAGCTGGTGTCTTGTGGTTTGGATATGCAATTCCCTAATTATTAGTGATGTCTCCACATACTGGATGGTATCCATTCTGCTAGGTTTGTAATTATAGTTCACAATGTATTTAGGAAGAGGCCACTTAAACAAAGAAACACCAGAATGCTTTCTTACTGAACTAAGGTTTGAACTACTACTTTACATAATAAGAGGAGCAATAAAAGATAGGAAAGACAGTGTGGATCAGCCAGTTTGAGTTCTGAAGAGGAAACCTGGAGAGGAAGTGGGATCTTCCTACTGCTACGGTGACCTCCTGCCTGCAGGCACTTTCCTCTCTGCCAGTGTTTTCTGAACTTTATGGGCAGTGACACTCTTTAGGAGCATCCTAGGTCTTGTCTGCCAGCGATTCTGAGGAAATGGGTCTGAACCAAGCTGCCCTGTTGTGTGCTTCAGCCATTCTGATGCTGAGGACCTGTTGGCTCTGGTTTTGAAGGCTTACAAGTGTCCATCTCTCTTAAGTTCACACAGGGACATGACATTTTTGAGGATAAAGAGGATGTGTTGATATTCTAGTGTTGCTGTCACAAATTATTATAATGAAGTAGTGGGAACAACACCAAGTTATTACCTCAGAGTTCTGGAGGTCCAAAGACCAAGTGGATTTCACTAGGCTAGAGACCAGCTACAGGCAGGGTTTTTGTTTACTTGGAGGCTCTGTGGGATATGCCATTTCCTTACCTTCCCAGTTGCTAAAGACCCTCCATATTTTTGGCCCCTGGCCCCTTCCTCGGTCTTGAAAGTCAGCATGGTAACAATTTCAAATCTCTCTGACTCTTTGACTCATCTTTTCTCTTACCCCAGCCACTTCAAAAAGCCTTGTGATTATTTTGGGCCAGCTTTGTAACCCAGAATAATCGTGCTTTAAGTTTCATTGAAAAACAACCTTAATTCCCCTTAATATATTCATAAGTTTGGGGATAGGATGTGGACATTTTGGGGGGCTTTACTGTGTCTGTTAGGACAAGGAAAATGTCCAGCTGGTTGAGTTCATGAAAGACATGAAGAGCTTGCTTTAATTGCCTCCTTTTATGGTTCCAATCACTGTCTTTGACTCCCTTTTATAACCAATCACTATCTTCTCATTTCCAGAGGAGAGACCTACTGGTAGAGATTCTTGATATAGACACCTGACAGTTTCTGGGTTTGTGGCCCTGGTTGGAAAATTGCATCTCCTTTTTTTGTCCCCACAAAGTACATGTGCGTACACTGATGTCAATGTATAGGAGAATGATGGACAAATTGAGCCGTGTGATTCCTGATTTAATTCAAACCAATTTATCAAATATGAAATATTTGATATCAAATATTTGACAAATGTTTGATAAATTGGGAAAAAGTTAAGACATAATGCTTGACCTGGAAATGTGTGGCAAGTTTTACTTACAAGAAGGAATCAGAGACTAATACTGGTCAGTATGTTAGCTGCTGCTAAGTCAAATATAGTTAAATTACTATATAATGAATCAGAGTAAGGTACTGGGTATTGAGGGGGAGACAGTGCAGTGGTATTGAAGTGGTTATAGAGGCTTCTTGTGAGCTAGGAAGGAGAAATCACTCTGGGGTAGAGGAGAAGAGTGCAGAGAATATAGGGAAAAAGGGAAGAATACAGGCACCACCTCATCATACTGGATTGAGTCTATTCTACTCTCATCCCAGAATAAATAGGACTCCTTAAATAGGACCCTTGCTCCCCCTTTCCTCTTCCCCACTGAAATACTAGCTCTGCGTGCTTAACACTGACTATGAATCCAAAGGGTTCTTCCCCTTGGATGGAAATCACACAGGTCCATCTTACAGGCCAATCTTATAATTAAAGAAGTAAAATTCCCACCTTGAAATTGGTCTCATTTTCATTCAGGTGCACTCCCCCTCCTGCTCCCCCCCCCCTTTTTGTTTTACCATTCACAAGTTGAATTTCTGATCTCTTCTAAGTGTTTCAGACATCTCTATTGGGAGGAGGAATACATGAATATTTTCAGGAATTCCTTTCTCTTAATGTTTAGGGATGTAGCTAATGTCTTTCTAGCCACTCTGCTAATGTCCAGCCCTAGGAACACAAAGGAAAGACTCAGTGCTCCCTGTAGAAAAGTCTTTTGATGTGGAATTACAGGTGATGCTGCCGCTCTTGGTTTATCTTTAAAACCCAAGATGTGTTAATGTTTCAGTGGAAACTTATCTAATCAAAATTCATATATACAAGCCCTGTGGGCTACTTGTTGTTGTGTTTGTGTGAGAGAAAAAGGTAGAGAACAAGAGATGAAATATTCTCTTAAGGTTACAAAATGCTTCATTTTATTTATTGTCCAAAATACTTGTTTTTTGAGGAGATGGTGACTTTGCTTATAAGTACTGTTTCTTTTTTTCCTTTTTTTAAAAAATAGAATGTGTCTTTACAGAAACAGGGCAAATTGAGTAGGTGCTCACACACATCCCCTTTCAATGTGCTGGTTCATTGACCT
Source organism: Uropsilus gracilis (assembly GCA_004024945.1). Classification (NCBI taxonomy): domain Eukaryota; kingdom Metazoa; phylum Chordata; class Mammalia; order Eulipotyphla; family Talpidae; genus Uropsilus; species Uropsilus gracilis. The sequence continues at coordinate 24,075 of PVHY01017884.1, forward strand.
ATGAGCTTGTCAGCAGCTTACATCTTGGGTTCTGCTAGTGGGTACCAAACTTATCTGGCAATTGCTTTTTTTTTTTGGTTTGCCTTTCTTTTCTTTCACAATGCTTTCCTTTGAAGGCAGCCCCAGGTTAACCATAGGCCACTAGCTGCCATTTGCCCAGAGCAGCTCTTTGGAAAACTGTTTTCCTGTGCTGTGCAATGAAGGCTTACTAATGATGCAGCTTTGTCTTTGAAAGCAAATATCCTTTCTACAAATGGGCATCCAAAGCCCTTTCCAGGGTTAATTAATGCAAATACAAAGTGGAAATAAGAAATGACAGCAGAGGGGAGGGAAAAGCAACTCCCAGTTGTGAGTGAAGCAGAAAAGATGGCACCTCATATGCTAAATGCACACCTGGCAAAGCCAGTCAGCCAGCTGCAACACAGACTGTGTCCGGGCAATTAAATACCTATTCAAAAGCCCGAGCAGGTGCATCTGAGGACCACCGTGTGCAGGTCTCTCCTGATGTCATAGGAAGTAACGACATGGCGATGATAACAGGAGTTAACAGCACAGTGTAGCTCATGCCAGGAACTGTGCGAAATGTTTTACATTAGAGTCTTGGCACTACTGACATTTGGGAATGGATAATTCTTTGTTCTGGGAGGCTGTTCGATGTAGATAGTAAGTTCTGCACCCTCTCTGGTCTCTAGACACTAGTAGCCCCTAGTCCTTCAATTAATGGCAACCCCAAATATCCCCAGACATTGCCATATATCCCCTGTCAACAGAATCACTAGGTGGATTATGTCATTTAATCCTCCCAGCACAGAAGGGGAGACACTAGTATCATCTCCATTTTGACAATAGAGAATGTGAGAGATGGAGAACTTTGCCCAAATGTCACCACAAAACCAAGTAGCCTACTGAGACAAGTTTGTCCATTCTTGTGGACAGATAGTCATTCTTAGCAGTGAGGTGCTATCTAACACACCCAAATTCTGATGCTATATAATCATTTATTGTGCCTTTCTACTCCACAAACATTACTGCTTGAGGCACATTGTGTCTGCATGTGTTACCTGATTCATACTGTCTAAAAGAAAATATTTTGTACATACCAATACATGAAAAAAATAATAAAACAGTTATGTGGATACACACCATGAGGTCTGACGTATATTAACATTCTGCAATTGTTGCTTTATATCTTTCAATTTAAAAAAAATTGTGATGTCTTCCAGTTTCTATTCTACTCTTTTCTGCCTAGAGATAAACACTATTCTGAATTTAATGTTCATTGTGTCCATCAGTATTTTCATATCACTTGCATCCCCAAATGACATAGTTTCTTATGTTTGCAAATATTGTTAGAATTTATTACAATGGAACTATCATTCTCTTTCTCCCTCTCATCTTTTCCCTCTTCCTACCCTCATGTGTTTTGCTTAGCTTTTAAAATAATATCTTTATTATGGAATAATTTTAGATTTATAGAAATTTTGCACAAACAGTACAAAGAACTCTCCTTTCCCTGTTTCTGCTATTGTTACCAACATACACTGTAAAGCTATGAAGCCAATATTACCATATTCCTATTAATTGACTACAGGCTTTATTCAGCTATCATTAGTTTTTCTACTAATGGTTCCTTTCTTTTCTAGGATAAAGCGCATCACATTTAAGTTCAAAATTTTAAATAAGAACCTTATTGGGATAGGATTAACACAGTATACACATCACTGTTTAGTTAATAGTTTTTGTTATATTCAAATCAATTTAAAGTATCTGCTCATGGCGAAAAGAAACCCTGTTTTTATGAACAATCATGTCCTAACCTCCTCCCTACCCCTAGGCAACTACTAAGCTACTTTATAGATCTGCATGTTACTTTTCATGTAAATGGAGCCATGTAATATGTGGTCCTTTGGAACTGGCCCCATTAACTTTGCATAAAGTTTTCAAGAATTATCCAGTACATAATTTTTTTTCTGGATAATTCCCTTATGTATAGATACTGCATTTTGTTTATCCCTTCAGTTGATAGATATTTGGGTAGTTTCTATTTTTATCTCTCATGAATATTTATAGGTTTGTGTGTATACACTTGCTTTCCTTTATTTTGGGTTCATGCTAAGTGAGGAGTTGCTGGGTCCTATGGTAAAGCAGTGTTTAACATGCTGAAGAGTCACTGCATTATTTTCTAGAGTGGCTGCACCTCTTTCCATTCTCCACTGGCAGTGTATGAGGGCTGCCATTTCTCCACATTCTTTCAACACTTGTTATTACCAGCCTCCTTATTGTACTAGCCTAGGTCATGTGAAATATTATCTCACAGTTTTGACTTGTGTTTTCTCATGCCTTATGATGTTGAGCAACTTTTCATGGGCTTATGTTCATTTGTATATCTTCTTTATCTAATTAAACTCCTTGCTCCATTTAAAAATTTTGGTTGTTTTTTATTCTTAAGCTGTAAAAGTTCTTTTAAAAAAGATGGCTTTATTGAGGTATCTTTGGCACATAAATACACATGGTTGCAGAGGCAGAAGTAAGCATTTGTAGGCAAATGCTAAAGGGAATGAAAGGACTCTAACTAATAATATGAAAACATTTGAAAGTGTAAGAGTCACTGGTAAAGGTAAGTGTATAGTCAAATTCAGAATAATCTGATCCTAGAATAGTGGTACACAAATCACTAAAATACAAAAAATAACTAGCTATAATAATTATTAATAGATGCACAATAGTACATATATATATATATATAAAGTGTGCCATCAGTAACAGAAAATGAGGGGAAAGTAGAAAAGTTAGAATTTTGTATGCTATTGAGGTCAAGTTGTTATCAGCTTAAAATAGATTATCATAAGGTAGTTTTTGCATGTCCCACGTAATCACAAGAAAAAAACCTCTAGAAAATACACAATATATAAAGAAAAATAATCATTTTATCACAACAAAAAAATCATGAAATTGCACATGAAGAAAATAAGAAAGGAACTACAAGAGAGTCAAAGAGCATTTCTCAAAATGGGAAGAGAAAAGAGTAAGTTCTTACCCATCAATAATTACTTTATTTATTTAATATATATACATATATTTTACATCATTGTCTACCCCAGGTTCTACTACCACCTTATCACCTGTGAACCATCATCTTAATCTCTTGTGCCCATCCCTCCCTTGATTTTGGCCCTTCCCCCTCTCTTGCTCTATGCTTTGTTCTGCAGACAGTTTTAAATTTTCCCTGTCCTTTTTTTGCTTGTTTCCCCTATATTCTGCATATAGGTGACATTATCCAGTATTTCTTTTTATCTTTTTGACTTATTTCTGCTATCATGATTTTTTTCTAGGTCCATTCATGTTATCACAAATGCATCAAATTTGTCTTTTTTTTTTTTTTGATGAGTAATGTTCCATTGTGTACATATACCTTAACTTCTGATCTATTTGTCTATTTTGGGGGCATTTGTGTTGTTTTCATAGCCTGACTATTGTAAATAGTGCTGCAATAGATTCCCAAAAGTGGTATTGCTGGATCGAATGGTAGTTTCATTTTCAGTAGTTTGAGGGTCCTCCACACAGTTTTCCATAGTGGCTGGATCAGTTTCCATTCTCAAAATCCTGCCATTTATGACATAAAGAAGACTTGAAGAAACTGGAGGCCAATTTGCTAATTAAATCAGTGAGACACAAGGAAGACAAATACTATATGAAATCATTTATTTGGAGCACCTAAAATAATCACACTCAAAGAAACTGAGTGGAATGGTGTTTGCCAGGAACTGGAAAGATAGTATAAATGGGAAATTTTTGTTAAAGGACAAAAAATTCCATTTACATGGAATGAATCCATTCTGGAGGTGTCATATCCCACAAGGGGACCATAGTTAATATCATATCATATCCCTGAAATGTGCTGAGAGTAAATCCCAAATGGTCTCACTTAAAAAAAAAAAAAAAAAAACTATGTGAAGTGATGAATATTGATGTATATTTTAATTAGCCTGATTTTGGTCATCGTTCCACAATGTCCACATATATCAACATGTCATGTTGCATGCCTTGAATGTATATAATTTTTATTTGTCTAGTGTATCTCAGTTAAGATGGAAAAACTAATCTTATATATGTTAAGGCTAAGTAATTTGTGTTTGTAAAGGGCTTTGAGATCTAACATTGGAAAGATGTTAGATCATCATTACAATGATTTATTTTTGTACTTTTATTTCACATCATTTCATGGCTGAGATTATATTTATAATTTATAATCTTAAGGTGAAGGAGAGTCCACTGCATGACAAAATGAAACTATACAGTAGATACAGTAATTATCCATTACACATATTCTAACAGGGAGCTGCCTGCTTGCATTAATCACCCATGCTACATGAGGGTGAGTTATGAGGCCTTGCAAAAAAGGGTATATCTCTTTTTATGAACTCATAATTTAAAAATAGTGGCTGGATTTTTGAGGAACACTTAAAAAAAAAAAAGAAGGGAACTGTAAAACTGACTCAGAGGTTCGAATAGCCAGAGCAACATCTCTGCCAGGGGATATATTGGAGTGAACTGAGGAGAAAGAACCTGTATGCCAAGAAGGCTCTGATTTTGTCTTTTTTGCTGTGGTCTAGGGTTGTAGAGGAAGATGCCCAAAATGACATGGATATTTTGAGGAATTGTGGTAATTAAGCAGGGAGGTAATTTTTATTCCCCATGATAGATTCTTTTGTTATTCCCATTTTATAGGTTAGAAACAGTGCCAGGGAATATACATCTGACATCTGATTGGAAATTGCATCAGCTCTTTATCCCTTTAGCACCAATCAGTTGGAACAATAACACTGCAGTTTGTTGAGTATTAACCCTGAAAATCACCTATTATAGTGCCTGGGGAAATGTTACCAGGATGCTACTGTTTTGGACCCTGTGCTGAAGATCTTATTTGGGTTACCTTATTAGATGTTCACACAGACACAAAAGGTATTAGTTCCATTTTGCATGGTAGCTCTTGAAGCACAGAGAGGCTTAAGTTATTCAGTAGTGATGGATCAGGTGCACACCTATGACCAACTGATTCCAAAATCTGAGCTGTGAAGCACGTACTCTGTCTACTGATAAAGCAGCCAGTCACCACGCAACATGAACCTTTGAAATGTGGTATTCAGAATAACAGCACAGAATTCACTGTGAGTTTCAAATACACAGTGGATTTTTAAAACAGTGCTAAAGAAAGGATATAAATTCATTCATAGTTTTAAAATATTGACTGTATGTTGAGAAGATCATGTTTCATATCTCCTGGGCTGAATAAAAATAAAATATTAGGAAAAATTTCATTGATTGCTTAAAAACCTTTTTTTTAAAATGTGGCTAGTAGAAAAAATTTACATTGTGCATGTAGCATGTGTGGTATTTATGGGCAGTACCACTCTAATGTCCCCTTGAACTTCTTACCCCAGTTTATCTGCCCATAGTCACCCTCCATGTGTTCTAACTCATCCGTGATGAATGTAAGGGTGGTTAGGAGCCAGAGAAAAGGAAATATGCTATAACACAGATTGCCAAGTGATTCCTTTCAGTATGAGCAAAGTACAGCTTAAAATGCTCAGAAGACCAACTGAAAAGTAGTCATTTCCAGGGTTCAGACACCTACATCTCTCTTCCACCACCCTCACCCTCATCTTTCCCTTCTTTTATCAACAAACAGTTCAGGAGCACTTGGGACAGGCTAGGGGCCTTGAAAGGCTCTGGGATTACAGAAATAAGCAAAACACGGTGATTAAGGAGTTCTTGCCTTTATAGAGAAAAATTGATCTGTATTTGTTTTTAAGACTGCAGTAACAAAGGAACACAGAGCCATAGCTTAAACAGTAGAATTCCCACCCTTTGGACCCTGGAAGCTAAAAATTTCCAGTGAAGGTATCAGAAGGTTCAGTTTCTTCTGAGGCCTCTTCCCTTGCTTGGGAGTAGCTATCTTCTCCCTGTGTCAGGGAGATCACTGGTGTGAGGTAACTTGGGAATGACTTTCTTTTCCTTTAATCCTAAAAGCTGCCAGTTGCTCTCAGTACAGGCAGAAAGACATGCAGACGTTGGAGTGTTGAAGGTGTGCTGAGGTAGCAGTGTTGCCAGATGCTTGTATATTTGATTGGCGAGGTTAAAGCTGCCTCAGCCTCTGTGTTTAGAAGGACATGATCAGCTAGATAAGGAGGCCCAGAGTAGACAGGAAACCCGAGGGAGAGGTAGGAGTAGATAATAACCATGTATGAAAAAATTGCATTGAAGAAAGTTGTCTACTCTTGTGATTAGGTTTTTTTTTTTTTTT
>PVHY01017885.1:0-17470 GCA_004024945.1 Uropsilus gracilis
GTCGCCCTCAGCACCCGGGACAGACTCAGAGCCGGGCTTGTTCGATGGTTTCGGAGCCGGCACTCCTCTGGGTCCAGGGCCGAGGTCGCTGGCTTCGTTGCCCCAGGATGGGGACAGTCCTTGCTCCGTGGGACTGTCCAACGCGGCAAGTCCCTCCTTGTGTCCTGGGGCCTTTGAAAAACGTTTTAAAACAGTCAGCCCGGCCCTTGGCCTACAGAGGGCGCTGTTGCAACTCATCGGGAAAGCACTTTTCTCAGGCAGGAGGGGTCAGTGGAGAGTCGGTTGACTGAAAGCCAGGTGCGGACTGGCCGGTGGGCAGCCTTGGAGATGCACCTGGCACGGGGGTGGGGGGCCGGGGGATGAGGACCGGGTCCAGGTCTTCTGTCCACAGTGCAAGCTGGTGATGAGCGCGATGGACTCCACCCGCGGGTGTTAGGCCTCCGGCCACTGCCCTCCGTGATGTGACCTTGAACACGTGCCCCTCTTCCCCGTGTGACCTCCCTTCCTAAGCCTGTTTCCTGCTTTGCAAAACAACGGTGCCTGGTGCCCCCATCTAAAGCGGCTGCCCAGCACCCTTCTGGGGCATCTGCTCTCCCAACTGCACCTCCACCAGAGGAGCCCTGGTGTGTGTTGGGGTGTGTGTGGAGAGTCTGGGAGGCTGAGGGGACAGGGGGGGGTGTGGACCAGATCTGAGTCTGCTGCTTCCTCTGAGCCTCTTCCCAGGCCTCTTTCCCCTGAGGGGTGAGATAGGAGGGGGGGGATGTTTGGGGGTGGAAGCAAGACTAGGCTGCTTGGAGGGGTTTCTACTCTGGCGACCCCCTCTTCCCTGCCTTCCAGAACCTTCTTTCAGCATTCTCCCTAGCCCCCTTCCCATCCAGGCCGAGGTACACCCCCTGGGTGCTGGGTGCTCTTGTCCTAGTCTGGGAAGTGGTGGCTCCAGAGCATCCCCTGTGCCACACCCTCTTCCTGAAAATGAGGCAGACAGATTGTTGCTGGTGCTCCAGCTATCACTCTGTGACAGAGGCAGAGGCCCGGGTTCGGGGAGGCCGCCTGGGCTTCCACACAGGCGCTGACCCGGGGAGCCTCAGTCTGGGATGGAAGGAACCTGGAAGCTCTTTCTCTCGCACAGCAGCGCACAGCGGTGGAGGCGGCCCCTTTATCCAAGAGCCTTTCCCTTTTGTTATTCCTTCCTGCTAGTGCCCCGCACTGATTATTTTCAGCCAAAGGAGGGGCAGTGGGCCTCTGGAGTGTGGGGTGTCTGCGTTCCAGAAAGTGAGTGCTGTGCCAGGTGGGTGCAGGGCTGGGAGGGGGTGCCAGGTGTGTGCCCTGGGTGTGGGAAAGGAACCAGGTGAGCCGGCAGGACCAGCCACACCCTGCTTCTCAGAAGGTCCCAGACACCACACCCACCGCACCTTGTCTTGCTGCCCTAGCCCAGGGTACCCAGTCTCCAGGGACAGGAGCTGGAGGTGGTGGGTCTTGGCAGAGTGGGTGCTAGGGTGCCAGTGAGGGTCTGGGCTGCGGCTTGTGGTTCACTGCGATCTCGGTGCTCCGTGGCTCCGTGGCACGAAGCACCTCCCATGGCTTCTCCCCACGCAGGGGTCTTTCTGAGATTCTGTTTTTTTCTCTCTGCCTCTTTCCTCGCCAGGCTCTTTCTTTTCTCTCTCCCTGTTCTGTTTCCCACAGGTTCCGACCCGTCCACTTCCCCGTGACTGACCCATCTGTCTTGCTCCTGTGCCTCATTTGCTTCCCCACACACCCTGCTCCTGCAGGCTGGGGGCCGCTGGGATGAATGTAGTGTCACCAGGCAGTCAGGGGGTACCCAGGCCCAAGCGCTGGGGGCCTCCTGGGGTCAGCTGAGTGCCCCCGAGGCGCCCTTGCCTCGAGGGTCCCAATCCCCTGGCCACCCGTGAAGTTCTGGAACCTGCCGTCTCCTGGAACCTGCCCCTGATCATGCAGCTGTGTCCCCACGTCCCTCGGGGGTGCCCAGGGTGGAAAGAACAGCGGGGCTGGAGGCATGCACACTCGGAAGGCAGACATTTTATTCGACTGGAAGGGCGTCCCTGGAGCTTCGCTCTGGGCTGGCACATCAGGGCCCCAGGCAGAGATCAGATCTGGACGTAGGACAGGACGACGTCGCCGTGGATCTCCAGCTCGTCCACCATGTGGAAGGCCGTCAGCCGGTGGGAGAAGTCAAAGAAGGGCTGGCCGTTGCCGAAGACCTTGAAGCGATCGTTGCCGCAGCGGATGGACAGCTGGGGGGAGGGGTGGGTGTGAGGCGGGGGGTAGGGTGGGGGGCTCACCTCGGGGTGGGGAGTGGGAAAGAGACCCCTACTCACGTCAAAGTACAGGCCGGGGCCAAAGGGGTTGAAGGATACGTTCCTCTCCTCGGACCCCCAGGACTCCTTCAGCTTGCTGTTCCGCACCACAGTGCCCTCGGCCAAGCGGGGGTTAATGTGCAGGGCCAGGTCCCCTGTGGCTCCCACCTTGAAGTTGATGGTGAAGCTGGGGGCAGAGAGGGACGTGGGTGTCAGGCCCAGCGCCTGCCCCCCCCCAGGGAGAAGGCTGGACCCTGAGCTGCTGTGGAAGAGAGACTGAGGGTCTGGTCCCCTGGACACCTCAGCCTCCCTTCCTCACCTCTTGGCTGTGGGGGGCAGGAAGCCCTTGATGATGATGGTCCTTCGGGGTGAAAGGCCCCCCTGCAGCTTTCCTTTATAGGGCACAGCCTGTGGAGAGAACATGGCCTCCATCAACACTCAGGCTACCCAAAACCAGATACAGAAACACGTTCAAAGAGGGGTACCCGAGCCGGGCACGGTGGCTCGTGCCTGTAAGCTTCAGCCTATGAAGTGGCCGGGGCTAGGGATCGCGGTTCGAGTCCCGCTGGGGCCCATAGCGAGACCTAGTTCCAAAAAAATAGCTGGGTGTGGTGGTGCGCGCCTGTAATCCCAGCTACCTGGGAAGCTGAGGCTGGGGATGGCTTGAGTCTGTGGTACCCTGGGCAACGAGAGCCTGCGGTTCCACAGGCAAAAATAGCGAGACCTAGTCTCAAAAAAAAAAAAAGAGGGGCACCCGCGCCGCCCAGGAATCACCCCCACCTCTCATGACCTCCCTATTCTGGTCGTCAGCCCCTTCCTTCCTGCCTCCAACCCCCCTGCCCTTTCTCAGGGTACCCCATTACCAGGACCCCCTACCCATAGCTCCTGCCAGCCCTCAGGTACCCCCCACAGCCCTACATCCCACAGATGCCTTACTGGGTTGAAGACTGGAGGTCCCATCATGGTCTGCAAAGAAGAGATGATTCTGTCATATTCAACAACCAGGCACAGCGACACAGCCACACACGGATCAGCACGACTGGGGGTCCATTTCCCTGGCCCCCTCAATCTCACCACCCCACCAGATGGCCACACAACTTACAGGCAGGTTGGAGGGTGGCTGGGGATAGCCTGATGCTTGGTTGTTCCCGGGACCCTGAACAGACAAGGAAAGTAGAACTTGTGAGAGGGCCCTTGGGGCGCACGGGCCCCCCTCGCGTGCGGGCCCCCATCAAGAGGAAACCCACTCCCCAGCAGGTACTTACTGGGTGGGCAGGACAAACTGCAGGCATCTGTGGGAGAGAGAGGCTGTCAAGACTGCCGCCCCAGGAAGCTGGGGGCTGCAGATGGTGCCTGAAGGCACATCAGAGGATGGGGCTCTCTGTGTGCAGGCAGCTCCACGCCTGCTGCATCCCCCCAGGACAAGGCCCAGCCATGCCCCCCTGCCCCCCCAACGTTGCCGGTTGGTGTCCCAAGGGCCTTTCCCCCGGACCCCAGGCCACAGGGCACCCCTGCTCACCCCCACCCTCCAGTCCCTGAGCCTCCCTGAGAGCCCTGGGCTGCCCCCTGCCTGGCTCAGGCACTGGGGAGTTGCCTCTGGGTTTCCTGCCCCCACGCCTGCTTGTTTCCCCCTCCTCTGCCCCTTCCCACAGGCGGCCCCTCTCTGTCGCCTGACACCAAGCGTCCCCCTTTGCTGAGCCGCCCTCCCTGCCTCGGCTCCCACTGTAGGCTCGGCTCTGCTGCTTGGCTTCCTCAGATACATAAAGGAGCAGAACAGGAATGTGGCGGGTGCCTTAGGGGTGAAGGGCCTCTAGCAGCTTCCTCATCATGTGTCTGGCACACACCCCACCCCCTGGAGACCCCCTGGACTGTCTCTGCCCTGGCACCGGGGCATGGGCCTGGCCGTCCCTGCAGCGGCTGGTGGTCTGCGCCTCTTCCCATGGAGATGCTGGGGCTGCTCAGGCTGGGGGGTCTGGATCCTCACACTCGTGAGAGTTGGGCAGGAGGAGATCTGCCCCTGTGCCCCTCCAGCTGGAGTTTCCGGTCACGGGTGTGTGCCTGCTCAGCTCTCCCAGACCTGCCTGGACACCCTGCAGGGAAGGGGCCCAGAGCCACCACAACCTCCCTGGCCAGGGGTCCGGGCCTTCTGGGAATCTCCCTTCTTTATGTGCGGGGAAGCTCATTGTGCTTGCAAGCCAGGCTCTCCAGTGACTCGCGAGTGGGAGACTGCTCGTGAGCTCGCTGCAGCTCTGGGGGCTCCTTCCCCTCATCATCATCCCCTGACTCTGCTTACACACCTCTGCACGACGCACACACCACGCGTGCCCTGGCCCGACTCCTGGCCCAACTCCTGGCCAGTGCGGCTGCCTTCCCAGTGGTCTCTCGGCCCCTGCTGTGACTCGGCCTTACCCAGCATCTGGACAGCACCCAGGATGCTCTGGGGATGACCGCAGGTAGAGGAGGGAAGGAGGGAGGGAGGGAAAAGCCAGAGGTGCGCACCTGGTTTACGGAAGGCTGGCCGCCAATGAAGTTGATTGATTCAAGAACCAGGTCGCCATCCACGTTCAGGTGGTTGACCATCTGCAGGGGGATCCGGTGGCCAAACTCATAGAAGGGGTTTCCATTCACCACCACCTGGAGGGCAAGCAGGAGGGCAGAGGGCACCCATGACCTCAGGCAGGGGGAACCAGGAAGCAGGGCGCAGGGATCTTCCTTGCTTGGGGTCAAGGGTCGGGGGCGGGTAGGCTGAGATAGCCTCCAGGGTAGAAGCAGGAAGGGAGTCAAAGGTCAGCTCACAGTTCGCAGATGCCAGACAGAGAACACAGTCTGGGGCTGAGGTGGAGAGAGGACAAGGTCTGGGTCCGGGTTTGGGTGCCACATGAGTTGGGGCTCAGGCCTAACCCTGACTCCTCATGGCTGGGTGAGTCACATCACCTCTGAACCTTTGCTTCCTCAGCGGAAAAGGGGGGGGAGGGTGAGTGGGAAAGGGGGGGAGCTGGTTCCCACCTTGTAGTGCTCAGTGAGGACCATGAACACCAGCTCGAAGGGGGTGCCCTTTCTGAAGGGCATGCTCCTTTTCTTCTCCTCACTGCCCCACTTCCCACCCTGGAGGGTATTGAAGACCACTTTGTCCCAGCCATCAAAGCGGGGGTTGAAGTGAAAGGCGATGTCCGAGTCTGGGTCCGGCCCCGTCTTGAAGTTCACAGAGAACCTGGAGGGACGGGCAGGGTTGTTTCCTGGCCGGCCTGCCAGGGCAAGGCTCTGCTCCAGGCTCCTGACCGGAGGGAGGAACTAGGAGGAGCGGGGGTGGCGGGGTGGCGGGGCGGACAGGTGACTGGCACTGTGGACGCAAGTGAGGAGTGGGGGGCTGTAGCCCTGAGTTCCAGCCTCAAGTCCCCTTTGCTCACCCCCTTGCCTTACTAGGCTACTTGTCCTTCCCAGCCTCAGACAGGCTGCTGCTGGAGCCTGTTTGCCTGACATGCCTTGTGGGCCAGGCCTGGCTCTGGGCACCCTCGGGTCCCAGGCCTCGGTTCCCTCCCGGTCGCTGCAGGCCCCAGCCCCACATGTTCACGTGGTCCTGTGGACACCCCAGTTAGCTGGTTCCACAGCCCCAACTCCAGAGACCCCAAGGTCGGGCAACAAGGCGAGCACACAGCCATCTCAGGACCTTTGCCCTGCCTGCTCTTCTCGCAAGGCTGCCCCTCAGAACGACCGCACTTGACAAACGGGAAAACCAAAGAACAGTCACAAACCATCACACACAAGTGACAGTGGCCAGTGAACCCCCATCCCTTTCAATCCAACGTCCCAACTCCAGGGCCCCTTCTCTGGGGAGCCTCCCCGACCCTTCCTAGCTCCCAGAGCCCCCTATCCTGACCTGATCGCCAAGCCCTAGGCTCCCCAGCACAGGGCAGCTCTGTACCATGTGGTGCCAGCCACAGAGCTCCCCCCAACCAGGGTGGAGGGAGGGAAGGAGGCCTCCACATCCCCCGGGGCAGGACCCCCCCACTCTGCAGTCCCCCCTCAGCCTCGCCTGGTAGGAGAGGCCCCTCACCGCTTCATGTCCTCGTTAGCCACGCCTTGGATGTAAACGGACATCCCGATGCTGAGACCGCCCGGAATGCGCACGTTGTAAGGCAGTTTCTGTGGACGGGGAGAGCAGGGGCCGATTGCAGCCTGTCCCTCATTGAGAAAAAAGCCCCTCCCCTCCCCCCATGCAGCGGAGAGGAGGCTGGGGGTAAGGGGTCAGCATGAAGGCGAAGGGGCTGTGAGAGCTAGGAGTGAATCCCCATGTGTCAGGCTGGGAGTAAATCCAGCCCCAGGGTCCGTATGGGGCATATCAGACCCAGTCAGAGGTCTGGTGGGAGCCTCAGGGGTTCAAGGTGAAGGTCAGCTGGTATGGGGGTCGGGGCTACTCAGCCTGGGCCTGCGCTGTCTCACCGGATTGAAGGTGGGCTGGTAGCCAGGTGCCGGGACAAAGGCCATCTTGACAGGCTGGTTGGTGGCTCGTCCTGGGAGAAGAGCTGCAGGAGCAGGGACTGTGGCTGCAGTTGGCTCTTATACCTGAGCGGAAGGGAGTGGCTGACAGGTCACTGTTCACAGGGTCCCTTCCTCTGAGTAACCGTTTCGAGGTTTCTCCTGGGCTCCCCCTAGTCTCCCGTCTCTTTCCAGCCTTACTGTTAACTAGCAGAACCCAGATCCTCTGCACGAGCCGTGGCGGACTCCAGTCAGGACCCCCACGTCCAGACCCTTGCACAAAGGAAAGGGCAGGGACCTTTGGCCCCACCAGGGCTTTATCAGAGCCTTTGTTAGCGGAGGGTGGGTGAGGTAGCTGGGCAGGGCAGGGCAGGGCAGGGCAGGGCAGGGCTGCAGTCTGATTCAGAACAGCTGGGCAGTGGCAGCTGGCGAGGGGAGGATCGAGGTGCTACTGACGCCAGGACGGGCAAATCACCTGAGTCTGTTGCATGCCCACTACACTCCTTTGCACACTTGTGGTCTACATGGTGATTCAGAGCCCTGATTTCTGGTTTCCTGGCTGCGTAGTGTCAGCTCAGAGCTTCTTCCTCAACGTGCCTGTTTGTGCAGCCGTCAAGTCGGGGCTATCGGTAGCACCAGCCTCAAGGGGCCCGGAAAGGGACACCGAGTTCCTGCTGTGACCAGAGCGAGGCCTGCAGAAGCCGCAGGATAAACTGCTGGCTACCTGTTCTCCTCGGGACACATCTCCAGGGTAGGGTGACAGACAAAAAACCTAGAGCTTAAGGACCAAGGTGGCCCCCTCTCTGACACACACACACACACCCCACCCGGCTGGTGTGGGGTGAGAGCCATCCCTGGCTGGGGTGGGGCACGGAGCCCTGGTCCCAGGGAGCACCCGCCCTCGTGCCCAGCCCTGGCACAAGACTGTCTCTCCAAGGACACCGGGTGCTTTACATGGCTTTATTGTCACGACGATAAGGCCGCAGGGATAAGAAAATCAGTATCTGTAGAGTTATAAACTGGGGGACCAGCTGGGCAAATCGCCCCTCCTCGTGCGGAGGAGCAAACAGAGCCCCAGCCCGGCCGGGCGCCATGGCCCTCAGAGCTTGGAGAAGGTGATGCTCTTCAGGTCCTTCTTCTCCATCGCAGCCTGGACGGACGCCATGATGTCCTGGGTCTGCAGCATGCTCATGTTCCAGGATGCCTGCGGGAAGGCGGGCGGACAGATGAGGGCGAGAGGGGGTGCTGTGGCGCACAGATGGGCGAGGTGTTGGGGGGGAATGGCCACGGCGCCCAGCACGGAGAGGTTGGGGGCCCAGCCACAGAGGACAGACACAGAAGTTTGCTGCCTGTGGTGGACAGACTTGGGGGTGGGATGGGGCTGAGCTCTGACTGGCTGCTCTGGCGCCGGGAAGGGCTGTGATTGCCAGACAGAGGCTCACCATGTAGTTAAGGCTTTCGGCCACGGAATGATCACGGGCATAGAGCAGGTTGACTTTGGAGCCCTGCACGGCCACCGGGCTCTTGGTGGAAATCTCAGCGGCCAGGGCAAAGGCCGCGTCGAGCATGACCTCCTTGTCTGGGAACACGCGGCTGCGGATGAAGGATGGAGAATCAGGTGGTCTGTGAAGGGCTCCCCACTTTCCTCCACCTCCTTCCCCCAAGGAAAGTGACCAATTAGATCAAGGCACTAGATCCCCCCCCCCCCCCCGCAGTTTAAAAAGCCGGATCTCCCTGAGAGGAAGCCCTGGTAATCTGAGGGTACTCTGGGATCCTGACCGCCCCCGGGCTGAGCTGCCCCGAGCTTGTAACCAGCCACACTGGCCGCAGCCCCTACCTGACCAGCCCACATCCCAGGGCCTCATCAGCCATCATTTTGCGGGCAGTGAAGGTCAGCTCGTTGACCAGGCTGCAGAAGGATGAGGCGGATCAGGGCCAGCGCCATTTGGGTTTGAGGGTGCCCTCCAGTTCCCTCCCCCAGGCTCCCTCCACCCACCTCCGGTTCCCGATGACTTTGGGCAGGCGCTGTAGCGTCCCCACATCGGCTGCCAAACCCACATCCACCTCCTGGAGGGTGGGGAGCAATCGTGTCAGCGTCTGGTTTCTGCCAGGTGTGGCCCCCAGCAATGTCCGTGCAAGTGAAAGTTTGCGCCTTAGAGGCCCCCTCCCCTGCATCTCAGGCTGCTCTCAACACCCCACTCCACTCCCTCGAAAATATCTAAAGCCCTGCAGGTCCATTCCCAATTCCTTGGGTTGGTCACATGGGTTGGCCACATCTGTCCCCCTAAGAAAGCCCGCCTGACCCCACAGGCGGGGTCCACCCACCTCCCGCCCTTCCCATCAGCAACCGCTGCAGCACCCCAGCTTCATCCCTGCCCCCAGACCTTTACTCACTCCTGACCTTATAAGGTTCGGTGCAGCCTGATGCAGGGGAAGCCCCCTACACCCCACCTCCGGCCGCCAGACCCACACTGACCCTGCTCTGGCTCCATCCGCCATGGCAACCAGCCTAAGAAGACCCAAAACAAGCGGACGCTCAGGAGATGACTCACCTTCACCTGGAAGAAAGCATCCTGGGCACAGTACCGGATGTCACAGGCGGTGATGAGATCCACGCCTGGGGAGAGACACAATCAACGAACCCCTCCTCCAGATCCTAGGGTTGCACCTTGGGACAAAGTCTGCCTAGCAACAGCTCTGAGGCAGGAAGCCACTGGCTGAAGCGGGAGGGCAGCAGCCAATCAGCAACCAACCAGAGTGAGCCCTGGCCGGTGGGCGGGTGCACTCACCTCCGCCAATGCAGCCCCCGTGGATGGCGGCGATCACGGGCTTAGGGCACTGGAAGAGAAAGCAGGTGGGGTCAGGGCTGGCCCAGGAGAGGCAGGCTGGGGGTGCCCTAGCGGCCCCTAGTGTCACCTTCTCGATGACATTGAAGGTCTCCTGGTATCTGGAGATGAGGTTACGGAGGTACCAGCTGATGCGGGCCACGTCATCCCCGTGGGGCTGAAGGAGGTCCGATGCCATGTCCATGAGGTCGATGCCTGGTGTGGGGACAGAGGCTGGTCACTCACTGCCAGGGGCAGAGGTCTGCTCCCAGGCATGATGGACGCCAACCCCCCCATACCACCAGTGTAGAAAGCAACACACACAGGACTCCTGGAGACAGGGTATGTGGGCTATGAAGGAACTAAAAGCTAATGTTCATTGGGTGAGTACTGGCATCATCCTTACAACCACCTATGAAGTGGGTCCTAACTTGGGAGGGGAAACTGAAGCAAAGGAGCTAAGGCCCTCCCCAGGCTCACACTGGCTTGTGAATTGTGGAGCTGGGGTTTTACACGCAGAGATCCAGGGGCCATGCTTTCAAAAACGGGGTCATAGGCCGGGCACGGTGGCTCGTGCCTGTAAGCTTCAGCCTATGAAGCGGCCAGGGTTAGGGATCGCGGTTCGAGTCCCGCCTGGGGCCCGTAGCGAGACCTAGTTCCAAAAAAAATAGCTGGGCGTGGTGGTGCATGCCTGTAATCCCAGCTACCTGGGACGCTGAGGCTGGGGATGGCTTGAGTCAGTGATACCCCGGGCAACGAGAGCCTGCGGTTCCACGGGCAAAAATAGCGAGACCTCGTCTCAAAGAAAAACACAAACCAAAAAACCCACAAAAAAATGGGGTTAGGGTTTTGCACCAGCCATGCAGTCAATGGCGGTGATGTCTCCTGGCTGGCAAGACTAGAACTGGAGGAAGTTTGGTGGCTCTGGCTTTAAAGCCATCCCAGATCTGACTTTTTCTCCACTCACCCCTCCCCATGGCGCCTATGCTGGGGACCAGGTTTCCCCTGCACCCAGCGCTGCCATGCTGTCTGTTCCCCACACGCCTCCAGGCCCCCTCTGCCTCCCATCCCACTGAGAATAAAGTGCAAGGTCTTTGCCAAGATCTTGCCAGCACTGTAACCAGCATCTTCTCCAAGCTATTCCTTTGGGGCCGCGGACCTACGGCAGTTGTACCCATATTACAACACGCCCTTGTCCCAGGGCCTCTGTGCATGCTGCTCCCTCGGCCTGAACAGTGCTCCCCGGGGCTGTTACAAGACTGACTCCATTGTTTTCTGGTACAGCCCAAAGGTCATCTCCTCAGACAAGCCCCTTGGGGCCACCCTGGCTCAACACCAAGGCACCATCACCCCCTCTCCTCTCGGCCTTATCTCCTGAACTTCCCTCTGGTTATCACAGGATTATGTGCTTATCTCATTCCGTGCCTGCTCCCCTTCTAGGTGGTGAGCTTCATGCCCAGGGCCGTCTTTCTGTCCCCTGCGAGCGTAGCCCCAGTCTACACCAGACCAGGCCACAGGAGGCACTCCACCAGCGCACAGTGTAGACAGCCACCCCTGCCCCTCTCTGGGAGAGACCAGTGAGTAAGGAAGTATGTTTCAGCGGGTGGTGATAAGGGCGAAAAGAAAAGTAAAAGGTAGCCGGGCACGGTGGCTCGTGCTTTAAGCTTCAGCCTATGAAGCGGCCGGGGCCAGGGATGGCGGTTCGAGTCCCGCCTGGGGCCCGTAGCGAGACCTAGTTCCAAAAAATAGCTGGGCATGGTGGCGCATGCCTGTAATCCCGGCTACCTGGGAAGCTGAGGCTGGGGATTGCTTGAGTCTGTGGTACCCCGGGCAACGAGAGCCTGCGGTTCCACGGGCAAAAATAGCGAGACCTAGTCTCAAAAAGAAAAAAAAAAAGAAAAGTAAAAGGTAGGTGGAACCGAGTGTGTGTGCAGTGAGGGCTGATGCAGTATTTCATGGGTGGTCAGGGATCCCCTCCCTGAAAAACTGGCTTTGGAGTAAAGAGCTGGACAGGTGAGCAAGGAAGCTATGGGGTTATGTGGGACTAGAGAGCGCCCAGGAAGAGCAAGTGCAAAGGCCCCGGGGTAGGAAGGTGCAAAGGCCCCGGGGTAGGAAGGTGCAAAGGCCCCGGGGTAGGAAGGCCCTTCATCTGGGCAGGGACCCTGAAGCGACCACCAAGGCTGCAGTCGGATGAGCAGGGGGCCAGCAGGAAAGCGACGGCAGAGAGGTGCTGGGGCCCACGGGGTGAGACCTGTGGACTCTGGTTTCGAAGTGAGGCTGAGTTACAGGGTGGGTCACAGCAGAATTGCCCCTCACTCTCCCTCTGCGGATTACTCATTCTCATCTCACCCTTTCATCTGCGCTCTAAACCACGCCCTGTACAACCTGAAAATGCATTCCAGCATCTGGCCACACCCCCGAGCCTCTGAGCTGCCAGCTGCCTCCATGGCTTGTTTAACTGGGCAGCCACATGGCAGCGGTGCTGGCTCAGGGTCCGGTGACATCTGTGGGGTTAAATACATGTAAGAGGGCACTGCCAAGGTGACCTCGGTGAGGTCATTTCACTCACTGGGCCTCGGGCTTCTTCTCTGTAAAGGCAAGAGCCTCCAGAGCGGCAGCCACCCTGCCCACCTGTGAATACACAGGTGCCTCCTTTCCTTTCTCCTTTTTCTTTTCCTTTTTCCCCCCACCCCCCCTTTCTCCTTTTTCTAATAAACTAGTCCATTTAGCCAGGCACGGTGGCTCCTGCCTGTAAGCTTCAGCCTATAAAGTGGCTGGGGCTGGGGATCACGTTTGAGTTCCACTCGGGGCAACACAGCGAGATCTAGTCCCAAAAAATAGCTGGGCGTGGTGGCACGCGCCTGTCATCCCAGCTACCTGGGAAGCTGAGGCTGGGGATTGCTTGAGTCTGTGGTACCCCGGGCAACGAGAGCCTGTGGTTCCTGGGACAACAAAGTGAGACCCAGTCTCAAAATAATAATAATAAAAATAAAATGGAAAAATTAAAAACCCTCCAGAGAGCAGACAGCTGCAAGCTTCAAGGAGACAGGCGCCCCAACCCTCCTCCCACCTGGGTCCTTAGCACAGCGCCAGGCACGTTGCTCTAAGTGACCAGAGCAGTTGCAGCTACTCTGGCTCCATTTCAGGGGAGGCAAGCCCGCCTCCAGCTGGCTAATGCTGCCCGCCGCCATGCCAGGGGAAAGGGCAGGCTGGGGCCCAGGACGACCGACTGGTCCCTCGGGCTGCACCTCACACCACCTCCTCCCTTTCCTGGTTTACCCGCCCTCACCGGACCTGCAAAACCTGATGCCCACAGCCTGGAAATAAAGGGCCCCGGCCCTGCAAGGCAAGAATTGCTCACTGCAGAGCCCCCCCCACCCACCCACCCCCGGTTTCCCTGGGAGTCCCCGAGTGGTTCAGAGTCAGGGCCGTCCTCCACTCGCACACACGACCATAGACGTCCGACACACTGAGTCTGCTCCCCACGGCCACCTGAGCCGGCAGCTGCTGTGCTCCCCACTGTCTTCCAAGGAGAGGGCCTCGGCAGAGAACTAAAAGTATGTGCCTGGGTGGCACAGGTGGGAGTAGAGATGGGCTCTGAAAAGCAGGCCAGACCCCTGGTTGTCATTAGCCAACAAGAGCAAGGGCTGGGCAGCCAGGCCTCCAAAATCCCATTTCCGCCACATAAGCGGTGTGAGCTGGGCAAGCTTCTCCCTCCCTCTGGGTCTCAGCTTCCTCACCTATGAAATGGGGGTAATTGCAGCTGCCTCGTAGTGTCGTGGTGAGAATTAATCACCATGTGTACAGTGTTTTGATGCTCCGAGAAAGCTAAGTAAGTAGGGGCTATTTCTATTTTCCTCTTTAATTAGTAGTTTCATTCTATCACTGAAACTACTAATTAAGGTGCTTCTTTCGGACCTTCAGGTTCTTGCTGTTGATAATGAGGTGAGATGGCCACCATCTGCTGGGGGCTGAAAGATGAGGTGCTGGCCTGAGTTTCGGGCCAACCCACACCTCCGCTCCTCACACATTGGTCCCACAAGGTGTAAGGGCCCAGAGGCTAGAGCTGCTTCCTGTCTCTGCATCCCTGGTGCTCAGAGGGGTCTGGCCCTGGAGAGACCTTGCTGCGTGTCAGCTGAATGAAGGCACCAGTTAAAAGGAAAACAGTTACTCCGGGCACGGTGGCTCGTGCCTGTAAGCTTCAGCCTATGAAGCGACCGGGGCTAGGGATCGCGGTTTGAGACCCACCTAGGGCCCGGGGCGAGACCTAGTTCCAAAAAAATATAGCTGGGCGTGGTGGTGCGCGCCTGTAATACCAGCTACCTGGGAAGCTGAGGCTGGGGATGGCTTGAGTCTGTGGTACCCCGGGCAACGAGAGCCTGTGGTTCCACGGGCAAAAATAGTGAGACCTAGTCTCAAAAAATAAAAAGGAAAACAGTTGGAGAGAAAATAAGGGTCACGCAGCTGTATGAGGAGAAGAAACAGAGACTACTCGCTGTCTGTCATCCCCAGCGAGCTGGGAGCTCCTCATGGGCTGGCCCGGGCTACCTCAGTACTACTGGCTCCCAGCACCAACATGGGCACGTGCACTTCTGGCACCATGTGAGCTGCATTCCCAAGTCATACAAGAGGCAAACCACCGCCTGGTGGCACCAGAGAATCAGTGCTCAGAAGGGGCTAGAGCCACAGGTGCTACTTGGCTGAACTTGTGCTTGAAGACAGAGGACAGGGCCTAGTGAGAGCTGAGCCGAGCTGCCGGGAAGAGAGGGGAAGTTCCAGAAAGGCAAGAATCAGAGAGAGGGTTCTTGCCTCCGATCTACATCTCTGGCTCATGCCTAAAGCAGTCCAACAAAAGAGTTTAAAACTGATTCCACCTAAGCTGCTAAAACAGACTTATCTGGAGAGTTCTGTATAGGGTTCTGTTTCCACATTGTCTTTCCAGATGTCAACATCCAGGATATAAGCCCAACTCCAAGTACGAAGAAATGGAAAAAGGATAATCAACCAAGACTCACACCAAGAGGAGCCGGGGTGACCAGAAGTTAGGAGGAGACAAGGGTTTTAAAGCAGCCGTTTCTACCGAGGCCAGTGGCACAGAGAAAACTACCTTCGTGATAAATAGATAGGAACCTCCAGCAGGGAAATGGAAAGTCTGGAAAAAAAACTAACTAGAAATTTGAAAAATCTCTGGTTGGGCTTAACAGCAGAACAGAGACAACCCAGGAGGCAGTGGATCTGCCCATGAACAGACCTGTGGGCCCATGAAAAAGAAGCAACAATAGCTGGCATCAGCCTGTGTGCCGAGTGACTGTGCCGTAGAGTGTTGCTATTATTAGACTGAGAAGTCAAGGGCCTTCAAGCCCACAGATCCACCAGGATGGAAACCCAAACTTCCAAACCCGTCAAGTTCTTTATTTTTAGAGACCAGGTCTCGCTATATTGTCCAGGGTAGTCCCGAACCCATGAACTCAAGTGATCCCTAACCTCAGCCTCTCAGGTAGCTGGGATTACAGGTGCATGCCACCAAACCTGGCTATTTTTTTGAGACTAGGTCGCACTATGTTGCCCGGGGTAGTCTCAAACCCATGGTCTCAAGTGATTCCTAGCCTCTGCCTCCTAAGTAGCTGGGATTACAGGCGTGCTCCACCACACCTGGCCCCAAGCCCGTCAAGTTCTACTGGAATATAGTATTTGAATGTTTTAAAAGTTTCAAAAGGATGAAGGTGTTAGAAGCTGCTTAGCACCCTAATTAAGAAACACTACTGTATTCCCAGGAGCAGAGGTGGGTGTGAAGGGGACCAGGTACCTGCGGTGAACATTTTTCCTCCACCAGAGATCACCACTACCCGGCATTCCTCGTCTTCTGCAATCTTGTTGAAGCATTCCACCATCTCCCTGTGACAGGGCAAGGAGTAAAGAAAGGGCTCTGTCTGGGATGGGAATCCCTTGCCCTCACGCCCACCCTGGCCCAATCCTTTTCCTCCTCCTGCAGGCAGGCCTCCAGGATTTCCAGCCCAGACCTCCAAAAGGCCCTATTCATGGCATTCCTCTTCTCGGGCCGGTTTAGCTGCACATGTAGAATGTGTTTCTGGGCAGATGTCACCCGAAGGGACTCATATTTGTGGTCTGGGGCTTCACTGGCGGCTTCACTTTGTGCAGCAGAGCCCACAGGGCGAAGGCCAACGGTGAGACCCTGGCTGGTGGGGGCAGTCAGTCCTAGGGAGACAAAGGAGGAGTCTCAGATGACCCTATTTGAGGACATAGCACCACCAGGAGCAGAAGATACACATCTCAGTGACACTAGGTAGGGGAACACAGACTCCGTAGAGACATCTGTATAGGGGGGCACAGGCATAAGGTTCCAGGCACATTTATCAGTGGCCTCACCCTGAGAACTACTTCGGCCCCATTATGGTGAGAACTGACCCAGGTCGCGGGCACTGAGCTGTAGGGACCGGATTATAACACGGAACTATACACTGGGGAGTCCTCTGTAGAGGAGCAAACCGACCCCTGAGTTGGAGTTGGGACACTGCGTGACACGGGACAGGCCTCCCCTTCCTGAGGTCTCTGACAGCGGGACAGTGCACGGACCCCCCCCCGAGGTCAAGGTGACTCACGTCGTGTCAGCAGGTCGCGGAGTTTGCGAGAAGCCAACCTCGCCGCCGCCATTGCGACTGAGTTGCTGTTGTCCCCAGACGGCGGAAGCCAAGGGGCGGGGACAAGGGGGCGCCTTGTCGGGTGAGGGCGTAGACATTGCAGCGCAAGCGCGGGACGCCTTCTCCGACATCTTTACTAAGGGCAACCGGAAATCACCTCGCCGGCCCCGCCGCGTGACAGTGCAGAGCTGGGCCCTTTCACCCAGTGGGAACCGGGCCTGGGCCGCATCGCTATGCAAAGTTTATTCGCAGCGCTGTGGAAACACTGGAGAGGACAGAGCGTCCGAGGGCATAATGGCAGAGTAATCACGGCCCTGTGAGGGGTAATCACCGCCTGTACCGTATGAATTACCTTTTGTTACCTAGCTGCAAGTTACTCACTTGGGAAGGAACGCAAATCTAGATGGGCCAGTATTAAGAGCCCACAGCCTAATCCCAACTCCCACACCAGCACCCTGCCTACTAGTTTCCATAGTAGAGGAAGGAGCTGGCACAGGCAAGTCATGAGTTCAGGGGCTCTGGGACTCAAGGACACTAAAGAGAGTGTTTATGGGGCCCTCCAGCCGTTCTTAAAACCTTTTTAAAAAATCATTAACCCAAGAGCATGAAAAGTGCATTAAAACAAAGTGTCTGCTCACTAGAGATGTTCGTGAAGTTCTATTTCTCGGTATATGGATTAGTTGGGAATTTTTTTTTGCTACCTTAACGTGTCACCGTCGACGGTTTTTAAAAAATTAGAACCAGGGACCGATAACTGCAATGGGAAACTAAAAGTGCTAGCGATGGGAGAAAACAATTTTAATCACCAATTGGCATTAACAAGATGGTAACAGATTGCTGTAGATAACACTTTATGCACAGACTACTGGCAGGAGATGAAAGCTGGGTGCTTGGAAAGTGCAATTCATTTTTTCCCCTGACTTAAAAAACAATCTTAGATTTTGAAATTTCTGGCTACGGGTGACTGCAGTTGACAGGGAGCCCAGGCCACCAGGATCCCCTGGAGAGGAGTTTGTCCATCCTGCAGATCCTGTGACACGTCAGCTGGTACTCATCTAAGTTAAAAAAAAACTCATTCCCGGCCGGGCACGGTGGCTCGTGCCTGTAAGCGTCAGCCTATGAAGTGGCAGGGGCTAGGGATCACAGTTCGAGTCCCGCCTGGGGCACGTAGTGAGACCTAGTTCCAAAAAAAAAC
>PVHY01017885.1:17570-30480 GCA_004024945.1 Uropsilus gracilis
ACCCTGGGCAACGAGAGCCTGCGGTTCCACAGGCAAAAATAGCGAGACCTAGTCTCAAAAAAATAAAAAAAAAAAAAATAAACAAACAAACAAAAAGAAATTAGAACAGGAAGAAGTAAACCCAAAGTAATTAGAAGAAAGGATATAAGTGGAATAAAGGAAACAACAGAAAAATAGGATTATCAAAACCTAAAGCTGGTGGCTGGGCACAGTGGCTCATGCCTGTAAGCTTCAGCCTATGAAGCAGCCAGGGCTAGGGATTGCGGTTCGAATCCCACCTGAGGCCCGTAGGGAGACCTAGTTCCAAAAAAATAGCTGGGCGTGGTGGCGCGCGCCTGTAATCCCAGCTACCTGGGAAGCTGAGGCTGGGGATGGCTTGAGTCTGTGGTACCCCGGGCGAGAGCCTGCGGTTCCACGGGCAAAAATAGTGAGACCTAGTCTCAAAAAAAAAAAAACAAAACTCATTCCCACAGTAGGCTCTAGTTCAAGTGCACAGTGAAAAACATTGTGTTTTGACTCCTGCCAACAGCAGGCAGGGGGCCCCAGGTCCCTAAAACCAGGCTTCTAGGGGGTGGCCTCCCCAGCCACAGGCACAGTTCCCATCAGCAGAACTGTGCTTACCCGTCACTGCAGTCTCACTGGCTAGGAATTATCTCCAGGTCATTGTGAGGGAAGCTGGCTAAGACGTGTGCGTGAAGATACAAGCACTAGAGACGAGCTGGTCCATTACCTGACCAGGTAAACGACCGCACACACACTAGACAGTCCCCAGGGATCAACACGGCCCTACACAGAGCACTTGAGCACAGAGCTGGTTTTGAAGTACAAATACCCTTTACACACACAATCCTTACTAGGGAGGGAATCACCAAAACGCATTCAAGGGACTGGAGAGAAAACTACCTCCGGAATTTTTATTTCCCAGCCCTATAAAAAAGCAAGTGTCTGTGTTGCAGATTATGACTTTAAATTTTTTTTTTGTTTTTGAGACTAGGTCTCGCTATTTTTGCCTATGGAACCTCAGGCTCACGTTGCCCGGGGTACCACGGACTCAAGCAATCCCCCAGCCTCAGCTTCCCAGGTAGCTGGGGTTACAGGCGCGTGCCACCACTCCCAGCTGTTTTTTGGTACTAGGTCTCGCTACGTGCCCACTGTGGGACTCAAACCACGATCCCTGGCCCAGGCCTAGGCTGCCCCTTACAGGCATGCACCACCATGCCTGGCTTAAATTTTTTTTTTAATGTCTCCAGGTCTTTCATTTTTTTCAATGTTTTAAAAAAATGTTTACATCATTGTATTCCCTGGGATCCTCCCACCACATCACCCATGGATAGTCATTTCCACCCTCCGTGCTCAGCCCCTCGACTCCCCTCCCCCAGCTCCCCAGGCTGTAGCTTTGTCAGTTTGACTTTTCCTCTTGACTTTTTCCTACATCCCATCTCTGAGACCATCTGGCCTGTCTTTTTCTTTTATTCTCACTAATTCCTTCTAGGTCTATCCATGGTATCACAAGTGCTTCAAATCTGTCATTTTTAATTAATGAACCAATCTTTTACTTTTGAAGTGACCCTCCAACTTGATTGAGCTCTTGGAAAATGCCACCGATTCTATTGGATTTTCCTCAGAAGCCTATTCCCCAGCAGCACCCCGAGTCTGCAGCCTGGCCCACCCCACTCCTCCAAAGGCTGACGGCCCCTTTGCTGGTCTTGGCCGGCCTGCCTGTCCCTCTTCAAAAGAGGGAGCTGAAGGGAAGCAGACACACCCTGGAATCTCACAAAGTGCTTTCTTTTCCAAACAATTTTATTGAAATGTGCCAAGAGTACACGGGCAGCACAGATGTATGAACAGGAAAAAAAAAATCACATGTACAATAATTTTCAAAAACCTCCAAAAAGGTTAATTTCGGGAGGTATCAGTTCCCCTTCCCTCCCCCTCCAGACTTTCAGTATTTTCATTATGGTTATGTCTCTAACCTAGCATAAAAAAACAAAACAAAACAAACAAAAAACTTTTGCCAAAACAAAACAAAACAAAAACCAAAAAAAAAAACCAAAAAAAAAAAAAGAAAAAAAAAGGAAAACAACAAAACTAGCATAAAGAGAAAAATGTTTTCCTGCTCAGACGGAACTCTTCGGAGGCACCCAATTAGGAGGCATGCTGAGCGGTGGAGAAACACAACTTCAGGGTGTAAGGGTACGGACCATCTGTAACAGAAGAGGGCGGTTTGCTTGGGCCCCTCTCTGGAGACACTCCCCACCCAGTCCCCCACTCTGCACAAATCTCTCCTCTTCCACCTTCAGCCCCACAGCGCTCAGTCACCGCCCTCACCTCAGAAACCACCTGCTGGCGGGGCAGCCCCTCCTGGGTTTTTTTATCTGAGCCAGAGTCTGCAATGGGCACCGCTGGGCGGTAACTTGCAGCTCTGATGAGGAGAGAATGCCAGTTCCCTGGGGGTAAGCCTGAGCAAGTCCCGAGTGGGTAGAGGAGGTGGCAGCAGGCAGCCAGGCAGGCCTCCCCTGGGGCCCCACGCTACTGGCGGGAAGAACAGCGCGAGCCTGAGCTAGCCGACCTGCCAGGAGAGAGTGAGAACGGCAGACACGCTGGTACTCACTTGGGTTTTTCATCTGGTAGTGGTTCAGGAAGCCCAAAGTCTCCAGGGCATCACTCTTGGACTCCCACTCCAGCAGCCCGGAGGAGCTGCGCTCACCTAGCCGGAGAGAAGCGTGACGTGAGCAGGAAACCGAGGAGGGGCCACTTGCAACCAAGAAAAGGGGACAGGAGGGCGGCAGACTCACTTTTGCCTGAGAATACTTTCACGGAGGAGGGACGCTTCACTCCCAGCTCGTCGCAGATCTGCAACAGACAGGAGACCCATCAGCAACACCAGAAGGCAAAGCACACAGTATGGGTCCCTCTGCAGAGTTTCTGAGCCTGTAACACACTCAAGACCTGTGACCCAGCACACAAGGACAGGGAGACCGCTCCTTCCGTGCCTGTCTTTGGCTCTCTGGGGCATGGGTACTGGTGCCAGCATGACAAGCTGGGCAGCAACAACCAGGCAGAGCAGGTGCCAGATCCAGCCCATTTCCCTCCCCGACTGGCCTGTTCACCACTGGTCACATGGGAGCAGGAGTTTCTTTCCTGGGGTCATCAAGGCACCTGAAGGCCATTCGGATGACAAGAACGCTGAATGGAATCCAGTCACCCAGATGGGGGAGCGCCAAGAGGGACATGGGGAACGCCACCCTGGCAAGGCCCCCTAGCACCCAACCAGCATGGCAGAGGAGCGCGTGGAGATGTCAGAGACCATGCCAAACAGCCTTCCCAGACAGCTGTGGGTGGGGCCCAGCGCAGCGCTCACCTCAAAAAAGTTCTCCTCAGTCACCTCCAGAGGGGCGTTGAAAAAGTGCAGCACGTTGCTGGGGTGCTGGATGCGGTTCTTGGCAGCCTGCTCCGGAGTAGAAAACCGATTGTTCCTGGATTCGCTGAAGTCTTTGTAACTGCAAGACCCATCCTCCAGCCCATAAGACGGGCCGGGCATTATAGCTGGCTGCTTGGAGACGCTGTGGGAGGAACAAGGAGCCCTTCCGTCAGCCCTCTGCTCCGGCCATGGTGCTGTGATGTGAGCTCAGGGCACCTGCTGTACGTACCACTGGGGAGGCGACAGCCCTCCCCCTCTGCTTTGGAGGGCACTCATAATCAGCCTTGCCCGAGGAAGTTGCTCAGTCGCAACTGGCACTCCCCCCCCCCCCGCCTGGCCAGGGAGAGCAGCACCCACCAGACGTTCAGCTTCTGCCCGAACATGAAATTGTTGTTGAGGTGTGTGATGGCCCGGTCCACAGCATAGCCATCAGCCATCTCCACCATAGCGGCCCCTGGCTTGCTCTTCATGAACTTCACCTTGGGAGAGAGCGCGGCACGGGTCAGCACATTACCCAGCCACCAGCGACCCTTCTGCCCTGCCAGATGACTGAAAAGCCCGAGTCCTGCTCCCAACCCAGGCTCCTACTTTCTGGCTGTGAGCAGGTGAGGAGAGACCGGCCCTGGCACCACCAGTGCTTGCTGCATACAGTGAGGCAGCCCCTTCCCGCCGCCTGAAGGCAGCAAGACAGCCAGCAGCCGGCAGGGTGAGCAAGCCGGGTAGCTGGGTCTGGTCTGTCACAGACATGTTATCTATAGACACTGCGTCATGGCAGGAAACATTGTGCTATGGGTGGCAGTGGAGAAACTCCAGCAGTTTCCGGAAGCAGGCTCTTCAGCTCACAGGTCTGTGTAAAGGTGCAAACTGGGCAGGTATTTACCCTCCGTGCCTTCATCACCACTACCACTTAGGACTTGTGCGCACTAGACACATCACTTCCTGGAAATCGCTGTGAGCAGCGTCTGGTCCAGAGGAAGAACACACAGCATGTATGTGGCTACCCTTCATGGATGGGTCAAACCAGGCTGCAGACTCCTAGGCCTCTAGGGTACCCAGACAGGTTTGCTGGAAGAAACCAATCCATCCCAGAGAAGCTACTTTTCCAGAAGGACTGCTTGCTTTACAAAGTGCAAGTTTTTAACATTCTGACATCTTACTATGTCCACCTGGAGTCATCTTTAACATTAAAAAACAAAAACAAGGGCCGGGCACGGTGGCTCGTGCTTGTAAGCTTCAGCCTATGAAGCGGCCGGGGCCAGGGATCGCGGTTCGAGTCCCGCCTGGGGCCCGTAGTGAGACCTAGTTCCAAAAAAACAGCTGGGCGTGGTGGCGCACGCCTGTAATCCCAGCTACCTGGGAAGCTGAGGCTGGGGATGGCTTGAGTTTGTGGTACCCCGGGCAACGAGAGCCTGCGGTTCCACAGGCAAAAATAGCGACACCTAGTCTCAAAAAATAAATAAATAAATAAAAAATAAAAAACATAAACAGCCAGGCACGGCGGCACACGCTGGTAATCCCAGCTACCTGGGAGGCTGAGGCTAGGGACCACTTAAGTTCACAGGGTCGGGACTATCCTGGGCAACACAGCGAGACCTAGTCTCTAGGAAAAACCAAAATACAAGAAACAAAAAAAACCTTCACATAGTGAGGATCAAACAAACTGCACGGTGGCCCAATGAAGCAGGTTACCTATGTGGACTGGCTTGTTCCCAGCCAGGTCCCTGGTCCTTGACCCCACTCTACCAACGGGCCTCCTGGGAAAGCAGCAGCTTACCTTCTCCACGTTGCCATACAAGCAGAAGACATTGAAGACTCGATCACAGTTCATCTTAGACTGATCCAAGCCATAGACCATGAGGACAGGGCTGTCGGCGTGGGGGCCATATTCAGGTGGTGGGGGAGGGGGTGGGGGGTGGCCATACTGTGGGCCGTAGCGACTTGGGCCCCGGCGGTGACCCCCCACAGGTGGGCCCATCCTTCTCCCTTCGTAGTGAGGTGGGGGGGGGCCGTAGCCCTCATCATGGTAATGGCTGTGGTACCCACCGTGGGGCCCTCCTGGTGAATGGGAAGGAAAGAGAGGGAGGATGGGTGAGAATTTGTACAGTGGGTGGCAGGTAGGGGCACATGAGCCACAGGAGTCCACGGAAGGGAACGCCCTGCCCTCACCATATTCTGCGGGGTGGTCTCCCAGGAGAGGGGGCTGCCTCTGGCGTTTGTTAGGATTGCTGCCAGGGTCACCTGTGGACAGACAAGAGAGTTAGAGCCTAACTTGGGCAAGAGAAGGGGGTTTCCCTTCTGCCTCCAGAGACTAACCTCCAAGTCCCTTAGCTTCTGCGAGCCCACTGCAAACCCTCCTTCCTCACAGGGGTGCCTGGTGCCTCCTTCCTGAGGCCTGAGGCAGGAGGGCATCAAGTGCATTTGCCCTCCCCTGCCCAGATGAAGGGGGCTGCTGTTCTTCCTCCACAGATGAGGCCAGGTTCTGGGCTCTTCCTCACCTGCCCTGGCCCTCGTGGCAAACCCAGTTCTTGGGCATTCTGGGGAACACAGAGCTGCTATAGAAGCTGACATGTTATAGGGACCAAGAACGGCTTTCTAAAGTTACTCCCAATGAAGGGCAAGATTAACACGACAAACAACCTAAGAGACTATGAGAATAAAAAAAATAAAATTTGGCTCCCCCCCAAGTCCCAATGTTCTACAGTCTCTTGGCCCCACTCTTCCTTCGCAATCCCAATTCACCAACCCCGATTTATCACAGCCACTTGCAGGAGGGACCGTATGTAGAAAAGGACAGGGAACATCGGAATCCATTCAAACAAACAGTCATATACAAAAGCATCAACATTCTCAGACGCTGCATGGCGCAGACCGCCCGCCCACCTGCAGCTGCAGTTCGTAATCGCTCCCATTTAGCACTTGAGTGGCATACACTGTGCTAAGCGCTTTACAGACATCACAGCTTGTAAATTCCTCACAACAACCCTATGAGGTAGGTTCTTTCTACTTTAGTCCCATTTTACAGATAGAGAAACTGAGCAGTTAACTAAGCAGTTAAAACACTTTGGCCTGGGGTCACAAAGCAGGGAGTGGCTGAGTCAATGACTGGAACCCAGGTCTGGCTGACTCCAAAGCCCAGGTTTTCGAGACCACTGCCCTTTCCTGCCACCCGGCCTGGGTCTTGTTTTCAACAATCAGTGACTACAAAGATGGAAAAGGGCTACTTACAGCAGAAGTACAGAGTACAATGTCCATTTGTCACAAAAAACAAATCTGTATTTTCTCTTACCATTGGACGCTTCAACAGTGAGTTAGCACAGTTCTGAAAGATGGCGTCCCATCAAACATACACTGCGACCCTGCATCACATGGTTTTACAGTCATAAATACAAGTTACGGTACACATCCGCTACATTTTTTTAAAGAATCGTTTTAAAAGTCAATGTTTTGATTAAATCAAAATGGCTCACAGATGTTCTGTCCTCAGAAGATATCAGAAAAATGGACAATAAAGGTGTATGAGGTGGAAAGTGTCCCTCCATGTTGTCACTCCTCACTGTGTGCTGCAGTGCGGTGGTGCGGGGCTTCTGCAGTGTAGCGCTCCGTGTGCGTGTCTCCTGGTTAGGGAGTGTGCCAGTGGCCCCACTATGCCCGCGCTTTTGGCCTTGGGAGCACGCCCGGTTACCCGCCAGCAGGTAACTATGTACCTCTGAGCTGTTTGGCTGTCTGGTTTTAGGTCTGTTTTGGCTTTTTTGATTTTTTTTTTTTTGTTGTGGCTTAAGTTTTTTTTGGTTTCTGATCTCCAGTTGGTGCAGATTATGTTGGCAGCCGGTGACTGCAGAAAAAATAAAAATATCAAAACAGAAAAGAAAAAAGGCCCTCCCCAAACCAAAGGATTTAAAAAACAAAATCAAAAACCCACATGGCGAGGAATGGAGAGAGGATTTGTCTTGGAGGCCCATGGGCTCTACTTCAGTCTATGAAACGTTCTCCGAAAAGAGCGCCGCTGGCTGGCTGGGAGAGCTCTGTTCTCTGTGTTTCCTACTTCTGTGTACATTCTCGGGTTCGAGTTTGCTTGGATTTTGACCTCTTTAATGTTTAGTAAAAAAGCAGTGTCTGCTGCCATGTTGCGTCTCTTTCTCTCTTTGTCTCTGTCTGCCTCTGTCTCTGTGCTTGGAGCTGTTCCTTGGAGCGCGGTGTGGTGTTCTCGATGTAGTGAGCTCAAGTCTGCGGCTGTTTCTGGGGACGTGGTGGAGGCTGCATGTTCTGTTCTCTCCAGGAAGAGCTAGTGGGTTCTACCCTGTGTGTTGGTGAGCAATGTGCAGAGGCAGAGCCGCTGAAGTGTGGTTCCCGAGGGGGTGGCCAAGCACCGCCCTCACTCCAGGTTACCTCATCGGCTCTCGTTTTTTACTCCCAGCCTTGGGGCGGCCAAAGCTGAGCGGCATCAAAACCAATGCACAGCCAGCCCCTGCCACTAGCCCCTGCCGCTCTGCACATCTTCTATTTATGTTCCTTGCAGAAGAAATGGTTGGTTGCCATGTTTCTGTTAGCAGTCATGTAATGCCATTGCCCGCTCTGGTACATTCACTTGGTCACCAATTTGCCTCTGACCTCTGCAGGGACAGCCAGGCCCACAGCACCCACCAGGAGGGTCCTGAGGGAGAGTATAGGCCAGCCCACCCCAACCCCTGCTTCCCAGCTGCAAGGGGGAGCCAGACAGGCCTGCCTAGGAATGGGGGGGGGGGCTCTGGCCCCTCAGGGCCTGTGCGATGTCAGCAACCAGCCTCCTCCCTCAGCTCATGGCCTAGTCTGACGTATCGGACCGAGACGGACAGACGGACGGTCTTGCTGAGGGGGTGCCGGTGCGTTTCAGAGGCAATGCTCCTCCACCTCTCCCTCCTATTCAAGGCAAACCATTCTTGACAGGTTCTAGGGAGTTGTCCATTTGGGCCCCCTGTAGAAATGTTGCATTCCCTCTACAAGTGAGGGGTGCTGTGTCCGCCCTGCTCCAATCCAGGGTATCTCACTCGCACATGCCCCAGGGCACTCATCACCTCCCCAGTCTGTCAGGCCCACAAGCAGACCCTGTCAACAGCAGTGAGCAAGAGAACCATTCCTGGCCCAGTGAGGATGGGGAGACCCCTAGAAGCAAGCCGCAGAATGCACTGCGGAGCTGCTGCTGGTGTGGGCAAGCGCCATGCCCTGAGCATGGTGGTGAGACCCTGCTCCCCACCCATCCACCTCTCTTGACCCTGAGCCCTCAGCCACATCAAAGGGCCTCAGACAGCAGCTAGGCCTACAAAGGCCCACCACTCCTCATCTCCCACTGACGTGTCTGTTCCGAGAGCTGACCACAAGAGCCCCCTTGTCCACAGGGAGCCCAATGGCATTACATAACCCCTGTGCCCAGGTCTATGAAGTGCGCTAGTTGAGTGCAGGCGGGGCAGTGTGTTTAGAACAAAGTGGCCAGCAGGATTACCTTGTCCACTGAGGTTGGGGTTAGTGTAGTCCCAAGTATCCTGGTCATTCTTGAACACATTCAAGCGTGTAGGCTGCAGGGACAAGACAGAGCGTGAGGTCAGCCAGGCCTGGTGCCTGAGGCTGACGAGGGGCGGTTGCTTCGTAGACCTACCTTCGCATATTCAATCTTCAGAGTGCAACAGCCCGAGTAGATATCAGCCCCGTTGAGTGAGGCCTTGGCCCGCTGTGCACTCTGCACAGAGTCAAATGTGAGCAGCGCTAAGGAAGATCCCATCACAGTAGTTCCGGAAGGGCTCCATGTTACCCCAGAAGAGAACAAGGTGGCAGTAGCAGCAGCAGCCAGAGGGTACTGTCCCAGGCACTGAGAAGCCGTCTCCAGACAGAGCGCCTCCATGACCAGCACTCCCAGCCCACAGCAGCCCAGGCCAAGCCACGTCTTCCTTTTGCCTGGTTGTCTCCCCTCTCACACCGTGTGCTTTTCATTAAACCCGAATGATCTCTGCAAACAGTGTCACCTCCCCAGATACCCTTTTCAAACTCCACTCCCCTCCCACCTCGCAGTGCCCTGTCCTTGCCGTCAACGACGGTTCACACGTCTGCTGCCTAACAAAAGCCACGATCAAATAGCAGGTTCCGTGACGGGATCTGATGCCAAGCAGACACTGAGCCAGCAGGATCATACTGGCTCTAAGGAGAGCCTGGGACCCCCCCTCACTCCACAAGACACCTGTCCCCCCAGCAAAGGATATTCCACCATGGCCTGCACTCCATTCTTACGGAAAATGACAATTCTCTGGACAGGGCCACAAGGGTTACAGATAGTGTAAAGAACATCCTGTGAAAGCAAAGGTAGGCAATGTGAAGAGACACCGGCAGATCAGTCTCAGGGGAGAGGGCAGGGAAAAAGGGAAGGGAGATTCTCCTGGAGGAGCCTCGAGGAACTGCCCACAGACACGCACCGTGGTAATGGAATAGATGGGGTTCAGGATGGTAAAGAGAAGCACACTATTGACACTCCGGGAGTCATCCGAGTCCCCGGGGCGGGAGATCTTCTGGCTGGTAGAATAGTTGACAAAAGCTGGGTGACCAGCAATGTAGATCTGGTTGTCAGCTGCGTAGTTCACAGCATTGCAAGCTCCCAACACATCTTCAAACTCCACCAAAGCTTGTCTCTTTTTCGGCATTACCACCACATAGCTGACAAAGAGAATACAAATTGCAGTCTTCTTGGTAATGAAGAGTAAGAGGACCTCCAATTTTCTGCAGACATTATCCTCCTAGCCATTACGGTTTCCTCATTTAAACAACCCTTAGCCACAGTGGTACACTGGGTAAAAGATGCAGCTTTGTTATCACTTCCTCTGGGATGCTTTCCGTCCCGACCCCTCCTAACCTGAATGAGTCAAATGCCACCCTAAGCCGGGCACGGTGGCTGGTGCCCGTAAGCTTCAGCCTATGAAGTGGCTGGGGGGGCGTGGTTCGAGCCCTGCTCAGGGCAACATAGCGAGACCTAGTCCCCAAAAAATAACTGGGCGTGGTGGCGCGCGCTTGTAATTCTAGCTACCTGGGAAGCTGAGACTGGGGCTTGAGTCTGTGGTACCCTGGGCAAAAATAGCAAGACCTAGTCTCAAAAAAAAAAAAAAAAAAAAAAAAAAAAAAAAAAAAAAAAAAAAAAAAAAAAAAAAAAAAAAAAAGAAAAGAAAGCCACCCTAATGGTCCTGGGCTTTCCATTACACTGTCTATCACACTGGACAGGCAACTATTTTAGTCCCAGAACTTGTGACACACAGTTGACACACATGTACTTGCTGAACAAAAGATACCACAAAAAAGAAAAACACCAAAACTCCCCAGTCCAACAAAACGCAGACTACAAGCTACAAGTAGAAGGAGAAAGGAAAGAGGAAAGGTCACACACAGAATTGCTATGACCTGACCCACATAAAACACTCAGTCCCCAAAGCAGTGAAGACCCAGGACCTGGCCAAAGAACCTTGGACCAAAAGGTCAAGTATTTCCAACCATGAATGCGGAGGACACCAGAGGTCAACTTCTCTGTACACCTATCCCACACTGCTGAGCTGTGCTGAGTACCTGATGGGTCCAAACTCCTGCAAGGCCTCCACAAGGTCAGCTTCCACCACGCCGTCAATCAGGCCCCTGATGTGGACAACTGGGGAGGCCGGGGTTTTATGCGGGTCATCGTAGTTCTCCTAAGAAACAAAAAGCAAGATGTCATTCTTGCTGTGTAAAACGCTGGCCATCAAGTACCATCAAGGAGAGACAGATAAATGTCACCCAGAAAGGACACACAAGGCAGGCAGCAAGGGGTATCAATTCAAGACAATTGTCCCAAGAGGCTTCTGGGTCAGCAGAGTGAGAGCCCAGAGTGGGGTATCACTTGCTACTGGCATACTGTATGGCCCTGAGGATGGCAGAACGAAAGACCATGCAAGTTCTGGAGCTCACATTCCTGTTAAGATGTTAAGATGGCTACAATTCTTTTTTTTGAGACTAAGTCTCACCATTTTTGCCCATGGAACCACAGGCTCTCGTTGCCCGGAGTACCACGGACTCAAGCAATCCCCAGCCTCAGCTTCCCAGGTAGCTGGGATTACAGGCGCGCGCCACCACACCCAGCTATTTTTTGGAACTAGATCTCACTACAGGACCCAGGGGGGGACACGAACTGCGATCCCTAGCCCCGGCCGCTTCATAGGCTGAAGCTTACAGGCACGAGCCACCGTGCCCAGCAAGATGGCTACAATTCTTTAAGGCAGGGTTTTTTTCTTCTGCGCCACCTTCCTTACCTTTTTTCCCCAGGAAAACAAGCTACCACCAATCACCTAGCCAAACAGCACTGTTCTTGATCACTTTTTCCAGATCCAGCTGGGACAGAATAACAGGTGTTCTAGAAACTGTGGCCTCCGGGTCACTCTGGACCACTTCTAGTCCTTAATCCCTCTCCACCAAAATGTGCTTTGGAGAACACTGTCTACAGCAGACTAAGGGAAAAACAGAGGACAGTCTTGCAGAAAGGAGAAACTTCAACAACCCATACCAGTAAGAAGCAAAATGGTTCCCTTCCCAGAGACAATATCTTTCTATCCACCCAGAAGCCTCTGGGAATCTGGAGGGAAGTAACTTTCTCTACCTCTCCTGGGCTCTGGGCCCAGACTCCAATGTGAGAAGTACCAAGCAGAAGCCCATGAACATTGAGCGGCAGAAATGGGATTCTATTTCAGGAATGAGCCACAGAAACCACAGAAGGCACACCCGGCCTGGATGGTTACAGAGATGGAGGTTTCCATCTCCAGTTATAATCCCTTCGTTACCCAGAAGAACTAGACGATTCACCTCCTTTCTCTACAGTGGAAATCATGGTATTCATCTCTCTAGCTCAAAAAAGAGGGTTAGAAATTCACTGAAGGGACCTTCCAAATGTGGGGGACAAATTCAAACGGGACAAAATCACAGGCAGAAGACACCATGAGCCCCCACAAACGGCTGTAAGGAATGCTTTAAAAACACTGAAGAGAACGGGCGACAAGTCTCGTGAGAGGGTTTTCGAAGACGGAGAGCATGAAACCCTTACAAAACGCTCACCCTCAAGTCGCATTGTTTATGAAACCCCACTGCACGTAAGTGACCCCCAGAAACTAAGCTAATGTGGTGGCGTCAAAGTTTGGCTCAAATCCCAAAAGACTGGGGGGTGGGAAAAAAGTCATTCACGAGTTTCTTCCGGTTTTCAAAGTCCACACACAAAAAACACAAGAACGAGTTGGCCCCAAGCAACTCGATTCGCGTTACCAAAAAGAACTCACGCCTCTAAAGATTCCACAGTGATCGGACAAAACTCCCCACGCAGGCGCACAGGAGGCCAACGCCCACCCATTCCCGCTCTCACGGTGCCCCCCCCACCAACCGCCCACGAGGCCAGGGAGGGAGAATCGCGCCTGCGCAAGGGGACAGCAAGAAAAATGATAGACGCCGCCCCCCCCCCCCAAAACC
>PVHY01017886.1:0-30392 GCA_004024945.1 Uropsilus gracilis
TGGACTTTGCAGAGTGCCTGGTTTGGAGGGGCAAAAAGGCATTATGCACATGTGTCTTTGGGACCTTTGGGACTGAAAAATGTTGACTCGGATAAGATAACTTGTGGCTTTGAGGACTTTGTTTTCCCTCTTGAATTCCCTTAATAAAACCCCCTTTTAAATTGTATTTGTCTGGCAAATGCTATGCATGGGTGGTATGGACCTGGGGGAGTCTGACTGGCAGAAGCCACATTTTAAATGTGGCGTGTTGGTTTGTGACTTTTGCCCCTATGACTCAATTACCCCACCACCAGCTCACTCTTTTCCAGGGGGATTCCACCAGCCAGGCCACATGGGCCTGTTCCATCAGTCCTCCATTCTCTTATCCTATCTCTGCCCCCCCCTTTTTTTGAGAATATTGTTTTTTGTTTTGTATTTTTATTCTTTAGACCACACCTCACTAAATAATTTTGAGGATACCTCCCCCTACCTCTGACACCCCTCCATTCACTCAGACCCCTCTCTCTTTGTTGTTAATCTAAGCTGTCAATTAGTCTCTTTCCTGTGACAATGTCCTTTCATTGGATGAGGGACTGTGTTCTTGGGACA
The DNA here is from genome assembly GCA_004024945.1 of Uropsilus gracilis. Lineage (NCBI taxonomy): Eukaryota > Metazoa > Chordata > Mammalia > Eulipotyphla > Talpidae > Uropsilus > Uropsilus gracilis. The sequence continues at coordinate 589 of PVHY01017886.1, forward strand.
AGGCAAACTGTGCTGGTAGGTTTTCTGTGTTAACCTTGCGTTGGGCAGCCAGTCTGTATTTATTTGTGATCTGTCCATGTTTTCTCGCTGCTGGCTGTCTTCTCCAATCCTTTCTCTGTGTTGTTTTGCTGCATCTGGTTTAGGGGGCTTCACCCCCAACCAGTGTCGATAAAGCAGTTTCTCTGTGGGTACAGGTGTCTGTGAATGTCTGGCCCCTCTTTTTATGCACCCTTTGGTGCTTTTCACTTCGTATTGTGGGTTTTTCTCTCAAACCCCACCCACCAGGGCAGTATGGTGCCCAATTCTATTTTTAACTGTGTCATTACCGCTGTATCAACTCTTGCAACTACTGTGGGGCAGGAAGGGGGAATGGGGTACAGTGGGAGCTGGATTGCTTGAGAGGCTTCTTGCCCTATTTTTACATCGAAGTTCAACCTCAGCTTTCTATCTGTAGGCATGTGTCTAATTGTTTTGACTATGTATTCATATTTTCTTTTTGATTGAGGAGAATGCACTTTAACCATTTTAAAGCATATAGTTCAGTGGCATTTATTACATTTACATAATAGTGTAACCACCACCTCAACATTTTCATCATTTCAAAATGAACTTCCCTTATCCATTAAGCAGAGCATTTTCTATATTCCTCTATCCCTACCCATGGCAAAAATTAATATGCTTTTTTGTCTGTATAGATTTACCTATTATATAAATTGCCCAAAACTTAAGTCATACATCTATGGTCTTTTTTATCTGGCTTTTTTACTTCACATAATGTTTTAGAGACTCATCCATATTGTAGCACGTCAGCACATTATTCCTTTTCATAACTGAGTAAATATTTCATAGTATGGCTATACCACATTAGTCTAGCGATTCATCAATTGAAGGACATTTCAATTGTTTCTACCTTTGGGTTATGACCAGTAGTGCTGCTATGAACAGTCAGTACAAGCAGTTAAGTATTTGTTTTCAGTTCTTTGGGGGTATATAACTAACTTTTTACATTCCTGCCAGCATGTTCTAAAGATGTTTGGAGAAGACATGTTTGTCAATGTTGTTGTTGCTTTCTGTTATTATGACCAACCAAGTGGTTATCATAGGTTTGATTTGTACTTCCCTTATGGCCAAAGGTGTTGAGCATCTTTCCATGTGCTCACTGGTAGTTTCCAGTTTTTTTTGAGAAGTTTCCTGACTTTGTCCACTTTAAAACTGAATTGTCTTTTTTGTTGTTGCATTGGAAGTGTTCTTTATGTATTGGGAATACTAGACCCTTATCAGATATATAACTTGTACTTATTCTCCCATGCTATAAGGTCTTTTTCACTCTCTTGTGTCCTTTTCATACACAAAAATTTTTCCTTTTAATGAGGTTCAATTTATCAATTTTTTTTCTTTTATTGCTCCTGCTTTTGGTGTCCTATCCATGAATTCACTGCTAAATCCAATGAATATTTGCCCCCACATTTTCTTGTGTGAGTTTTCTGTTTTTCACACTCATATTTATTTGATGGATTTTAAGGTACTTTTGTACAAGGTGTGAGGTAATGATTCAATTTCATTTTCTTATATGTAAGATATCCAGTTCTAACATCATTTGTTGTAGAGACTGGACTTCCCTCACTGAATGGTTGGTTTTATCACCCTTGTTGAATTTTCGTAATTTGGCCAGATACATGGGCATTTTTCTAAACTTTCCATTGACCTGTCTGTCCTTATGCCAGTCCCACACCTAGTTTTGATCAGCTAGCTTCCCAAGTCTTAAAATTAGCAAGTAAACTCTTCAATTTTTTTTTCCAGTATTATCTTAGCTATTCAGGAACAGTTGTAGTTCTGTATGAATCTGAGGACAGCATTTTAATTTCTGGAAAAAAAAAAAAAAAACAACTTTGTGAATTATGGTCAGGACTACATTGATTTTATAGATTGCTTTGGGTATTAGATCTACCTTATTTTATCTTCTAAACCATGAATATGGGATGTCTTCCCATTTATTAATATTTCAACAATGTGTTGTAATTTTCAGCATACAGATCTCTCACCTGCCTGTTTTATTTCTACATATTTTATTCTTTTGAGTACAATTATAAACTGAGTTTTCCCCTTGATTTCATTTTCAGATTGTTCTGGCTAATGTTGATTTTTAAGTAATATCTCTAACTATAATTTTACCAAATCCTTTCCTTGTGAATTCCTTGAAATATTCTATACATAGGATCGTGTCATCAGTAAATAGAAATGCTTTTACTTTTTTCTTTTCAGTCTGAAAGCATCATAGTTCTACTTCTTATCTAATTGTTCTAATCAGAATTTCCAGTATAATGTTGTATAACCATGATGAACATGGGCATCTTTAGCTTCTCCCTCTTAGGGGATTTCAGTTCTTCCATCACTGAGTAGGCTGTTAGCTGTGGGTTTTTCATAAATAGCCTTTATCATGCCATCATCAGAATCCTGAAATATTTCTAGAATTTCTATTTCTGTTCTCAGAAGTATTTTTATATCACAAAAAAAGTGCTAAATTTTGTCAAATGCTTCTGTCAGTTGAGATGAACTGAGGGGTTTTCCCTCAGTTCTATTAATGAGGTATTACTAGTATATTGAAAGGATATATATCATTGTATTTTAAAACTCAACTATTACTGTAGAATTGTCTATTTCTCCCTTTAATTCTGCTAATTTTGTTTTAAGTATTTTAGGGCTCTGTAGTTTGGAGTATATACGATTACAACTTTTATGTTTTTGATTGGACTCCCCCTTATAAACATGTCTTTTTCACCTGTTTGTTTAAAAGTCTATTTTTTCTGACTTAAGTATGACCATCCCTGTTCTCTTTTGATCACTACTGATATGGAGTATTTTTTCCTATCCTTTCATGTTCAACCTATTTGTCTTTGGTATCTAAAGTGTGTTTCTACAGACATTGTATATAGTTGGATCCTCTGTTTTTCATTCATTCTGCCATTCTCCATCTTTTAATTAATGAGATTAATCCTTTTACCTTTAATTATTAAGAAGTAAGCACTAACTTCTTACATTTTTTTGCTTATTTATTTTCTATAACTTTCAAATTGTTTGTCCCTGAATTCATTCCTTGCTTCCTTCTTCTGCTTCTTTGGTTTCCTAGTAAACCATTTTGATGCCTCCCTTTTTTTCTTTTATGTATATATTTTTTATTACTTTCTAAATGGCTACCTGAGTGATTATAATCAATGCTTTAATTTCATAAGTCTCTTTGAAACGATACTAAATTAACTTCAGATGGTATGGTCAGGGTTCTCCAGAAAAAGAGTCAACGGAATACACACTGTGTGTGTGTGTGTCTGTGTATACATACATATATAGACTTAAATGGCTACAGAGGCTACAAAGTTCAAAATGTGCAGGATAGGTTCACTGACATTCATTATGGTTGGCATAAGTATTTGTTTAGAATCCAAGATAGCATAAAAATTGATTACTGTTCTTTTGTCAGCTTATTTAGGCTGAGGGACCAATTCTTAAGAGTGTCTCCCTCCACCACTTTCCATGTTGCCACTATCCACATATAGGTTAATTTTTACTTTTGATATTATTATAATTCATAGGAAGCTAAAAATAGAGTACAGGAAGGTCCTCTGGACCTTTTATCCACTTTTTTCCTCAATAACAACTTACATAATTATAGCACAATATCACAGTATTAAAATCAGGAATTTACAGGTAAATTTTAAAAAGCACTTTATGAATTTTCACAGCATCAAAGAAATCCTAAAATATTTCAGAGGGAATAAAAAAGGCCACTTGCAGTAGTTTAAGAATGGGAGTAGAAAACAACTAAGTAATAACCAAAATTCCAAATGAAAGTGTTTTTCACCTAGATCAAGCCAGCCAAGTTATGAATGAAGCATAAGAAGTTTTCCGATGTGCCAGTCCTTCAAAGCTACATTAAGATGTAGCTTTCCCATTTTGTAGCAGGAAAGAGGAACAGTAAGACAGGGAGTCGAGGACTCCAGAAGAGGAGAGACTGATGGGGAAACCACCAGTCAGACAAGAGGGAGGGTGGTTTCCAGGAAACATTGCCAGAGAATCTCACAAAGGGGTTGCTACCTAAACATTTTGACCTGTGGATGGTGATGTCATGAGGTACTACAGAGAGTGTAAAAAGTAGAAGGACTCAGACTTAATAGATGAAAAAAGTAAGATTGCCCTTCTCTTCAAGAGGAAAAACATTTTGTAAGAAAGAATATGTTACTATTGTATACTGCTTGACTTGGTAATATTTCTGATATAATATTACCAATACTTGGTAATGTATTTCTGAAATTATGGAAACTCTGAATGTGCTTTTAAACATAAATTATGATATATAACAAATTTTTTTAAACATAAAATATATGATAGTTATACAGTAAGCCCTCAATGTTGACAGTAAAGTCCTTGAAATCTGAGACTAAGAGGTCCCATATATAACAAAACCAATTTTACCATAGGCTCATTGATACTAAGAGTTGAGTTCCTAGGGCATATTTCTGGTCACAAAACATCATCAAACTTCTAAATAAAGACTCAAACACTAATAATATTAAACATTCATTTACAGTCATTCGTTCATTTTCCAACCCACTTATTCCAGGCCAGTGTTGCAGATGACCTAATCCTAAAGCAAGACCTTAGATTAGGATTAGGCAGGACCTTAGAAAGCAAGGTGGGAAGAACCCTGGACAGAACACCCTCCCTCACAGAGCATAATGCTCACTCAGCCTGGAACAATATAGACAGGCTGCCAAAATTCACCTGCCCTCTCCAGGAAATGAAAGGGGAAGCACACGAGCATGGAGAGAACATGCAAACACCACATGCACAAGTGCATGGGAAGGAGTTGCTTTTTCTCTCATCCAAGTCCGAATAAAACAATTAGAATAAACTGACATTATTCAAGGGCCTGCTGTACTGGGGGATGGTGAGGGAAGGAAAATGGAAGAGAGGTAAAATAATAAGCTACCACAACAGGAAGTCAGCAGATAAAGCTTAACTAAAACTGCTGCATTAGCCAGGTGCGGTGGCGCGTACCTATAATCCCAGTTACTTGGGAGGCAGAGGCCAGGAATCACTTGAGTCCGTGGGTTTGAGACTACCCCGGGCAACATAGCCAGATCTAGTCTCAAAAAAATAATAGCCGAGTGTGGTGGCACACTATCCCAGCTATCTGGGAGGCTGAGGCTAGGGATCACTTGAGTCCGCGGGTCAGGGACTACCCCAGGCAACACAGTGAGACCTAGTCTCTAATATCTTTTTAAAATATTAAAAAATAAATAAATAAAAATAAAACTGCTGAATCAAGAAACAGCATCATGTACTTTACTTGTTCAGAAATCTGGCAGCAAACACCAGAAATTGTCAAAAAGAGAATTCCCTCAGAAAGGCAGAATGTGTGTTGCAGAAAGGCCAAGGGTCAGTTTCTGGCATAAATATTTGGACTGTAGTTTACCTTAATCTATGTAAATACATATTCCGATGAAAATACAAATGAGTTTAAATTCTAATTGGATTGTAAGTACTACAATCAAATAAAAAGCAAGGTCTAAAAAACAGGGGAACCATTTTCTCCATCATTGGAGGGACCTTCTCTGGAATGTTTTATCATTTGAAACATATGGAAAGAGATTTTATATTTTACTTTGGGGGAAGATTAAAACTCCCAGTTGGAAGTACCTCAAAGCTAACGGGAAAGAAGAGGGTTTGAAAACCAGGAGCTGCCGTGTAACAGAGGCTGCATGTGCCTGCCACAGGCAGGTCTGATGGTGGGAGAGACACAGGCTCACAATCACCAGATCTCCTATCCTTGGGGCTGGGCACTTCACCCACCACATCACTGCAGGCGCTTATTGGGGAGCATGCAGTGCTGCCAACCATGTGTGTCCCCACTGGGAAGAGAAGGGCGCATGGTAAGGGCATCTGAAGTGACAGGTTATGGCCAGGTGTGTGTGTGGAGGGCTGGCTGTGGGGTCTGCAGTTAGGAGCGTGGGAGGGAAGGCATCTGAGAAGAGTAAAGCTATTCAGGAAGATCCAAGAACTGGCAGGAGGGACTGCCCCTGCTGCTAAGGGGAGAACAGGAAGGCAACACAGGAATAGCCCAGCCAAGCCACTCAGGGCAACAGTAAGGGGCTCAGCATCCGGGGCGGCAAAGCATTAGAGGGACATCCTCTACGTCCTTCCATTAAGTCATGCTCATGACTAGAGCTGCCTGGGTGTCTGGCCTGGGTGTGAAGTCATGATGAAGAGGCTGGGAGAGGCTGTGATCTGACGGCAGCAGACTCCACGCTTTTCCCAACAGGACCAGTGAACCAGACTCAGGACTCACTTCTTTCTTCCTTTCTTTCCTCTTTGAGTTTTTGAGTGAGGCATCTGATTAAAGATTGAGGCATTTTAGTTCATTTACAAGAAAACAGAATGTAGCAGAGCCCTCAAAGTATCAACTGAAAGTGACACCATCAGATACTGTATCAGCCCCCTCCACCCACCTTCTCCCCTATTCCCAACACACACAGCGCTCATGCAGCTCAGCTCTTTGCATGCTGTCACCTTAGTGGTGCATCCAGGGGGAAGAGCCCCAGTACGACCTTGGAGTCGAGGTGAAGATCTCTAGAATACTTAAGTTTCAGCAACTTATGCAAAATCAGCAAGAATTTCTTATAGAAATCTGAAGCACAGGGCTCTCACTCCCTGATGAGGCACTGGCAGGTCACACATGCCACAGACAGAGACAGACAGACCACAAAAGCAGAGTCCAGAGTAGCAGTGCAGAGTCCAAAGTCAACAGGACCAGAAGTTTCAAGGCAGGAGATAAAGACCCTCCAAGGAGGGATGTAGGAAATGCTGACCTATTTATGAAGTATGCAGATGATCACTGAGAGTCAATTAGGTGTCAAATCGGTTTCTGCCATACAAACGCTGATGACTTAAGAGATTTTTGTGATGCTCAAGAAGATGTTATAAATGACTTCTGCCACTAAAACAATCAATGGCAGTCAGGAGGTGCACGGCTCCCTCTCTCTGTCCCCAACATGCAAATATTCAAATCATAATCACCATGAAAATACCCTTCCATTAGATGAGTCATTAATATCATCTGGACCTACTAAAAAAAGCCTCTTTACAAATGACACATAAGTTATATGGAAAATAACTGAGTACTGCAGACACCTTGCAGAAGAAGCTAAACTATCTTCATCAGAGACCAGATTACCCATGTTTAAGTTTTCCTTAAAAATATGTCCTGCCATGAAACAAGGAGATAGGAAGGAGAGGAACCTAAGAAAGATACTCAGGAGCACAAGACTGGAGACATGCACGCACCCACATCTGGCAAACACCCTTCCACCACCAGATGCCACAGGGTTAGGAACATACTAAGTCTCTACCAGATTCACGAATGCTGTAATTACCACCGCTTATTGCAGATGCAGATGTGGACCACGTTAGCTCACAGCACTTTCAGAATTTTCAATTATCCACTCAATAGCAGCCCACCCCTGGAGCAATACAGAAAGATTTCAACATGGTGTAAGACATTCTGCCGTTCTCACTGCAGACAGTATGTTGTCGGCCTGCAAGGTACATGTGGCAAACAGAAAGCACTGCTGTTTCAGAGGAGACACAGCAGTAACCACATGAGCCATCCTTCACTACAGCAGGCAATCTGTCAAGTTCAGAAGTAAGATGGCATGTATATAGTGCCTGAAATTCTCACACCAGCTTGAGATACACGACTCTGGTACCCTCTATTGGAACCATCCTCTGTATATAGTATGTAGGGAGGGACAAAGAGGGAGGGGGTGTAGCAATAGCCCTTGGAACCTCAACAAGTCATCCCTAACCTCAGCCTCTCAAATCCCTGGGCAACCTTCTTCTCTGCCTCCGCCTCCACCTCCATCTCTCTGTTATCATCAGCACACCATCTCCATTTCCTGTGCCTGCCCTGTGCCCATCAGTTATCCACTGCAACTGGCCAGGGGTGCTGTCACACGGTAATTAAAGCTGGGAGGCAGTGATTCGCCATTGGGTTTTCAACACAGAACCCCCAAGGATCCAATGAAATTAAAGAATCTGACTTGACCTAGTTTTATCCTGACTCTACTTATTAAAGATCTGAAGTGTCCAGCTCATGGAATATTTACTTCCTCCAAGTCAGGTTCTGTGTCCTCCTGGGAGGGTTCAGCACACACATGATGCAGGCAGCTCTGGGCCCTGTGGTCCCTGACCTTTCCTGAACTACACAAAGCTCCTGCTGATACTTCTTAAATAGGTCTTTTAAAATATTGGGCAGACTGACTCTACTAATGACTAAAACAAACCAACTTCCCACTGAGCTGTGACCTCAAGCATGGCTGATGGGGAGGTACAGTTTAGGCAGCATTCCACTGATCCCCAAAATGCAGAATATCTTCTGACAAAAAATGTAAATAAAAACTGAGAGAGAAAGGGAAGAGCCAGGGATGGCTTTCAAAGAACTGCTAAGGGACCTTAGGCAGTCAAAAAACTGTTTTGGTGGTAGTGTTACTCTGAACTTGCCTTCATTCACACACCCACATTCTTTCTACCAACTCTACCAGAGAGGAGAGCACCCTGATTCTATGAGCAGTCTCTGCCTTTGATGACTGAACCTGACACCTAGTGACCCCAGAAGGACAGCCTCCAAGCCCAGCCTCCCTCCTCACACCTTCACAAGCTCATTCCCTAATCCTGCCAGAGGGGAGACATAAAGTTGGCACCTGACTCCAGGGAAACATGACAGACGAAGAAGTGCAAAATCACTTAATGCCTATTCACATGAATCTAAAAAATTTCAAACCTTTGCCTGACAAAGTTAACAGAGATACTCATTTTGAAGTTTTACGTATTGGGTTTTTTTATTAATGAAGTATTTCATACTCTTTGAAGTGGTAGTTACCTCAGTAGAGAGCTTATGTTTCATGTTCACCCTATACTTTGTTCTCAGGCCTGAATCAGTCTGGAACACACTGTGGCTTTATGAGCTCAGCAAGAGAATAAGAGCCCTGATACTGCAAAGAATGTTGACTCTGACACATAACTCCTGAGCACATGGTTCTGGCACTGACATCCATACCTTTTTTGCATTTGATGATATTGTGCTGGCCATTAGGCTTTCTAGATAGCTGCCGAGGCTGATCCCCTTCACAGTGATGACAGCTTCTTGCACAAGCATCGTCCTGCAGGAGAGTAAGGAATAAAGAAGTACAGCAGCCCTCAAAATAGAGTGTTTCACCCCCACCCTGATCTTGGAGTTCAGTATGTCAACCCCAGGATATGACTTACATTTCAGGGTTCTCTGGATGGGGTGTGTACACCAACCTCTCGTTCACGGACACCAAGTTTGTGAGTGTGATCTTTAAGAAAAACAAGGACTTCAGGTTCTGTTTCTCTTGAATTTCCTTCCTATCTGCCCATACTCTTCTACCCCAATTTAGCACTTAGCCACACAACTGAAGAAGCTTGTAGGTCCAAGAGGCACCACCAGAAAAACTGTTGTGGCTGCTCCTGGTAATTATCACCTATTTCTCTCATACCCTACCCACTTCCCAGTGAGGTCTGGCCTTCTCAAACTGCTAAACTGCCAGCCTATTGTAGAAAAGGACAAAATGTTCCTGTCTAATCATCCAGAACAATGAGCAGGAAGCTTCCCTGGTAGCTGGGCTTTTGGTGTCACAGGACAGAGTCCTTGTACCTGCAGGTCGTGAGAACAGGTTGTGGAGATCTTGTCTCCACAAAGGCTGTTTCTTGTAAACCAACTTGACTCCCATATATATTTTTAATAATTTTCATTAAAACTGATTTAAAAACTGTAGCTCTGGAATTTTCTATGGAACAATCAAAATTTTCTGTGGTAAGAGGCCATGATGGATGTCATTGATGAATGAGGCCAACGAACACTTGGAACGTGGCTAGAATAAGTAAAGAAGTGAATCATTTATTTTATTTTATCCTAATTAATTAAAATGAAAAAACCACATGGGTCTGGTGACTCACACACTGGAAAAGAGAGAACTAGAATTCCATCTTTGTATAATTACCCTCTTATTTTTGAAAGAGCCAATGTCAACAGAACGCTTTTTGTTAACAGTTTAATCAAAAGCAATATAACTTTCTAACAATAATAATAAGCTTAAAATGTTTATCTCTTGTTCATCTGTCACTGAAATCCTTCTCTCCCACCTACCTTATTGGGCTGGAAAAACTGGAAATTTCTTTCCTTCTATTAAACTTGGAGTTGTTGAAAATCTTATTACTGTTATTATACTGTTACTGTACTGTTATTACAAGGTAAGGAATCAAAGAACATTAAAAACTAAATTCTGATTAATGATTATTTTACATATGATAGCTTCACACCAGATGCTGTTCTTTATAGCCTTAATTCTCTTCATTAATCCCTTAGAACTATGAGGTTTGGTCCTTCTTTTTGTTAGGCAAGGAATATGAGACTCAGAAAAGGCTAATAATGCACACTCACAGAATCGCACAGCTGTTTAGATTCAGTAATAATTTCGGGATCTAAGTCCACAACTACTGTCCTCCAACCCCAGTCCTTACCACTAGCTCTCACTGCAGCAGGAAGCATCTGTCTTTATTGACGAGACTTTCCTGAAGGATGAGTGGACTTTTCCAAGTAAAGACAGACTTACCCCAAAGAGAGAAGAAATTAGTGTGAGGAATGGCAGATGCGGGGAGAGGGAAGGAGGACCAGCCAGGTTCCCTGTGACTATGCAGAAGCTCTGCTGAGATGAGGAAGGGACCCACTGGTGCCACCCCAGGTGGTAGACAGGAACTGTGAGCAGAACTGAACTTCCAGCACAGTGACACTGTGCACGGAGGACAAGCCAGCAGCACAGAGACCACAAGGAGAAGCCATGGAGGCTGGGCATAACTCCTGTTTTGTTTTGCCCAGAACAGCTCTCTGTGGCGTCATTTACAACACTGGCTCCCAGACATGATGCCAAAAGAAGCTGTAAGACCTCCTTCCCTCCATCACATGCTGTGCATTATCAGTCCCCAAAATAAACTTCACTCACTCTTCTATGACCTGAGTCCCATTCTCAGCACCCCCACAAATGGCCCCACATGCAGCCTGGTGCTCAAACCAAGCTGAGATCCAAACCAGCGAGACAATCACACCTGGACCCCTGCCAGCCTCCTGCTCCTCAAGTCAGAACCTCAAGGCCTCAAGGTCTGCACTCTCAGTCCCTCATCTCTTTGCCATCCTGCCCAGCCACACTCCTGTTACCTGGATGGCATACCTGGCCAGTCTCCCACGTGGCCAGAGACCCCAGTCTTCTTGCACAAAGGCACCAGGCTGACCTTTTTAACACAAAATCTGCACCTCACTCTTGTGCAACAAACTCTCAATGACACCCCCACCACAAAAAAGGGTTTAATTGCCCTGGTGTGACACACACACACACACACACACACACCCCTTCTGTGACCTGTCCTTGTTAGCACCTCCTCCTCCCTGTTGGTGGCCTTCTACTAGCCCAGGCTCCCCTAGGCCCCAGATGCTTACGAGCACAAGTTACTGCTGGTCTGCCTGTAAAGCTCCTGCCACCACCACCAGGTCCTGGCTGATACACATTCTTCCAGGAATTCAGAACTCCATGCTGGCTTTTACACAGTTGTCAGCTTGTTTCAAAGTCTGCCCATGGGATCCTAAGATGTCCCCTGGACTTTGCATTCCAGGCCCCTGAGGTGATACCTCACAAAGGGTACGCACATGGTAGCCATCTACATCATGACAATAAATGGAGCCTGGGACCCAGGCAGGCAGAGGCCTGGGCTGTGATCTCTCCCATCACCAGCTCTAGGTTTGCTGAAAATAAGTGGGATTTTATAAAAATATATAATATTACTAGCCCATGCATTTCCCCCAACACGCTTCTCTGAATGTGCATTATGGTAATACAAACTTTTTTTTTTTTTTGCCCAAGGTACCACACACTCAAGCAATCCCCAGCCTCAGCTTCCCAGGTAGCTGGGATTACAGGCACGCGCCACCACGCCCAGCTATTTTTTGGGGGGGACTAGGTCTTGCTATGTTGTCCTGGGTGGGTCTTGAACTGCGATCCCCAGTCCCAGCCGTGTTCCATAGGCTGGTGCTTATAGGCACATGCCACTGTGCTCAGCTAATAAAAACTTAAATTAAAAAGCTTTAAATTAAAAACTTTTTAACTGAGAGGAGTGACAGTGGAATGAAGGAGATGCACTTTCAGAATTCTCACTAAAATTCATCTCTCCTGTGGAAGTCAGGATAGCAACTAGAAGTGACTCCAGAGGGGTGCTCAGATTCTATCTCCTGTATGCTTCATGTTTACAAAGGTGGGTTCATTTTGTGACAATTCACCATTATGTGCATTTTCCCACACATCTACTATACTGAAACAAAAAGATAAATACAAACTGCTAAATGAGTGCAACCTTTCTATTAAAAATAAAAAGATTCTTAGATCAAGGGTGGGCTGGAAATAAAATCAAATGAAGGCATTACGCACCATGACCATGAAATACCAAGCACCTTTCTCATCTTAGGCCATTGCTTACATTGGTGGAACAAAGTTCCATTTTCTTTTCCACTGGATCCACAACAGAATGTTCTCTGATATATGTCAAAGTCCTACTGGTTCCCAAAATCTAAAAAACAAAGCAAAACTAGCATAGTGACATGTTAAGAATTGCATTTTATATCATCAAACACAAACTGTTTCATTTACTATTCATATACCTATTTACCAATGATACAATTTCAGGTACATAGTAGTGTCCGGCCCCCCACCGCCTCCATGCCAGCAGGTGGATAATGAAGAAATCCATGAATTCAAGTAGAGCTGGGTGTGTGACTGCAATAAAAGCTTTGACACTGAATATAGATGTAAAGCTATCAGAGAGAAGAATGGGGAGAGCAAAATGGGGTTGGAGCACAAAGGACTATGATGGAGGAATATGGATAACTTGGTAGCGGTTTAAGTATGGTAACAGGAATCTGAGTAGATGTAACCCTATACTTCTAAATTATATAGTTCATAAACCAATATAACCTCAAAATAATAATTGTTATTATTAATATTAGACTAATAGCTCTGACAGACTAACATAAAATTTTCCAAATTATATTGTGTAGAGTATTAATTTTGCTTAGGATATTAAGATACATTTCCTGAGAAAAGTGTTTTGCAATTAAATAAGTTCAGAATCATTACATTTAATAAAAAAAAAAGCTTTGACAAAAACACATGGTGAGGGCAGGGGAGTACCTAGCCAAGCACCAGGGTAGTGAGGTGCTGTGCTGAGTTCTGGGATTATAGGTCAGTGCAGAGACCTCGCCAGGTCCTATGGCAGGAGCCCAGGAGCAAGGGGAGGAGCCTAGAAGCAAGGGGAGGAGCAGGTGAGGGCAGACAAATCCGCAACAAGGCCCTGTCAGGACTGACTGCTCACTTAAGTTGGGTATTGAGGAAGGAACAGTCGTGCTCTCATTTGCAGCTCCCGACTGGCTCTGTGAAAGTCCTGTCCCCATATACCTGCCGTCAGCAGTAGTTGGGTATGTCACTACTGGAATTAGGGCCTTTTGAGGGGTTACTGAATTAAAGTGGAGTCACGATGTAGCCCCATCACCCAATCTGATGCTGTCTTTCTAAGAAGAGATCAGAACTCAGAGGGCAAGTGGGTGCTGGAGCAGGGGTGCTACTGCTGAGGCAGCAGCAGTGAGGCAGGTGTGTGGGTCAAGGAGAGAGGTTGGAGGAAGCCCTTTCTCATGGCCCTCGAGAAAAGTACCCTCATGCTGGGGTCTCAGCTTCAACATGGCTGTCATCTAAGGCCCTTGGGGGTGATGCCTCATTGTAGCCACTTGAGCAAAGGGTTCAAGGCCGTGGGGTGATCAGGGGAGGACAGGCTGTGATAAAGGGGGGAGTGACCATGTCAAGAGATGAGCCAGAACCCAATTAAAGCCTTGAAATGGGTAACTAAGTGAACCAGAGGAACAAACCATCTCTCTGGCTTCCCACGAGTCCCACGGGAATTCTAAGGTATCACTCCCTACAGGTGGGAGCCAGTCAGGGAGACGCAGGTGTGGGCGGGGTGAGCCGGGAACATGTGGGTGCAGCCTGTGATGATATACATTGGGTAAGTTGGTTACATATGCGGCCGTTTGGGTGAAGACTGGATGGTGAGGGTGGAGCCTGGGCAGTGGGATGATGGCAGGGCCATGAGGGAGCTACAAGGTGAGCAGCTTGGGGCTCACCGCTCTCACGAGGCCAGGCAGCCCCCACTCAGTGCTGAGGAGCCGGTGGCTGTGCAGCCGGCCCTGGCCATCCACACTCCGCTCTAGCACGTCCACTCCCACGACACAGGGGTTCATTGGATTCGGGTACTTCCTCATGGCCGCCTTGATGACTGTGTCCCATGGGTGGCTGCAGGAAAAACAAACCACCCAGCATAAGCAGGCAGTCCCCAGGATCCGTAAAATACACCCAAGTGGCCAACAGCCAGACAATCAGAGTGAAATCAAAGTAAATATTAAAGCTGTTATTTTATTGTCCTAGATCAAAAAGTTAACAATAGGGTCCAGGCCCCTACTCTGTGTCCTTTTCATACAATCCAAGGCCTTCGAATTACCAGGGCTTGACCTGGAACCCCCTCTTTAACAAAGACATGTTTTTACAAATCATGGAATGATCACTAAGTTAATGTGTCTATTTTAACAAAAAGGAAAAAAGCAGCAGATGGGAGGGGAGGGGAGAGGGATGGTAGTTAAGGGATTTTCATCGAAATAATCTGTGAGCTATTACTATAAAAAATCGTTACTTTTGGCTCGGTCCAGGCCAACCATGTCCCCGGAGGCTCAGCTCTCCCATGCAGCCCCCCTTCCCCTGGACTGAGGGAGGACTGCCAGATACCCGGGCTGGGGGGGCGGGGGGGGAGAATGGTAGTGGTGCATGAGACTAACTAGAAAGACAAACTATCTCAGAAATATAAATACAGAGATTCCCACAGATGAGAACAGAATTTCCAGTTCAGAAATGCCTGCAGTGCAAGCTAAACACCCCCCCATTTTATGTGGAGAGGAAAGCCACAGAGATGGGCACATGGGATGATTTGTCCCATGACAAAGTGTAACAACCATGTGCCAGTGCCTACCCTGATCAAGAACTTCATATGGGGATATCAGCTGGGAGAAATGCTCCCAATGCCAGCAACCAGAACTTTGTAGCAAAGAAGGAGCAAAACGTGACAAAAGCTGGGTCAGAGCAGTCGACCAATAGGAAGGAGGAGGCACTGAAAGGCTCCAAAAACGCATGAACTGGCTACCTGCAACAAAGACACACCTGGAAAACTAAGCACAGGAGCTGTGTCCCAGGAGAATACGCCTACACCTGGCAAAAGAACATTGTTCCAGAAAAGAAAGAATCCAACAAACTAAAAACTGACCAATAACTGGCAGTGCGAGAGATGAAGAGATGGGGGGGAAGGAGGACACGACAAAGGGGAGGGACACCCAAAAGGCAAGAAGAAACGTAAACAAAACTTACACAATAAAAAAAAAAAACAAAACCTTAAAAAAAACCATTACTTTAGCCAGGATAGACTGCCCTTCCAAAATTACCTAAAACCATGTCAGAGTTGAGAAATATTTACACTAGGCCCATTTCACATGATGTTTTTTTATACAGAAATGTAATCTGCTGAAAATACATAATAAATAGTCCTACTAATTACAGGATGACAATGTAAGTTAACATAGGCATACACAGAATGTGCTATTTTTTAAAATAATAGGGTAAGGAAAAGTATAAACATGTTTTTTATGTAACAATTTTTAAGTACAGTAAGTCAACATCACTTGGTTAGGGCCAGGCATGGTGGCGCATGCCTGTAGGTGGCAGCCTAGGAAGCCACAGCCAGGGCCAAGGATCGTGGTTCGAGTCCCACAGAGGGCATGTAGTGAGAACTAGTCCCAAAAAATATAGCTGGGCGTGGTGGTACATGCCTGTAATCCCAGCTACCTGGGAAGCTGAGGCTGGGGATTGCTTCAGTCTGTGGTACCCTGGGCAATGTGAGCCTGCGCTTCCACGGGCAAAAATAGCAAGATCTAGTCTCAAAAAAAAAAAAACAACCAAAAAACCATCACTTGGTTCAAGACAATAGCCTGACACTCAAGTGATGAATCTGGGAAATCTGGCAATACCAAGTGTCAGAGAGGATAAGGGAAAAAGGAAGACAGAACAGCTGGCTAATGCGCAGCAGCAGTTAGCAAAAGGCTGGGAACAGCAGTCTACCCTAGAGGCACTGAGGAGCTGCCAGGTGTCAGGGTCTGTGAGGGAGAAAGGGCAATTTGTTGCAGTTCATCCTCATGAGGAACTGCCTTCAGCTGTGGTCACAGCTCTCAGCGGCCACATACATGGTCCCCAAAGTGGAGGCCTCTGAGCCTCCAGAACCACAGGGAGCATCAGGTCAGGGCCAGGCAGCCAGGAAGGCTGAGGCATCACTTTCCCTCCACACAGCAGGGAGTCTGAAGTCGAAGTGGGATGAAGTATAGGATGTCTGGGTGTTGTCCAAAATAATCCAGGGGAAGAAGAGTAGATGAAGATACATGAGACCCGACTGAGAAAAGGTGACCACCAACCTGGGAGGTGCTAAACTGGGCAATCATTATTCTAGCTGTCCACTCTTGCATAGTTTGGAGACTTCTGGAAGAACAAGTTTTTAAATAAGATAAAGGCAGAAAAACTAGGTAAAGTCCCACATCAGCCCCACAGTGACTCAAGGCCCAGGTCAGTGGTTGAGTAAGGTTCCCCCACTGGGGGCTTCAAGGCCCTTTCAGGACTGACAGGCCAAAACTGCAAAGAATGTAATTTTTGTTTTCCAACTTTTGTTGACATTCACCCCAAGACTCTAAAGCAATGAAGGTCAGAATTACAACTGGGGGCCCAATCATACTGGGGCTCACTCCTGGGCACTCAAGGAAACCATGCCATAATTCCCAAAAACATCCATGATGACATAGTAAAATTTATAGTTTAATACTAAATACTCTTCTTTCAGTACTCAGGGGCGGGAAACAGGAGTCTGAGTCTAGTCCCTGTGCTGTGTGGGGAGTCTAGTCCCTGTGCTGTGTGGGGAGCCCAGGGTGGCCAGGAAATAGGCAGTGGCTAGAGCTGTGGGCTCAGTCAGTTGCTGTTGGCCTCTCCTGCCCCCCCCACCCCCAAATTAGACCAAACAAACTGGTTATGCAGACATGGGTACTTGGCAAAAATTTTCTCAAAAAATCCCACTTCAAGGAAAACAGTGTTTGCTGCCAAAGATAAAACCTGAGCTTTTAAGTGAAAATCAGAATATTAGAAAATCTGTTTCTGCTACTAGAAGCCTGGTAACTGTCCCATGCCATAATCTGTGAGCTTGCAAATACCCAAAAAGCAGGACAAGAGGTTGCAAAGTTGTTCATGGGTAAAAACTCAGCACAACACAGACTATTTTCATAGTCACTATACTTTCAAATTTCAGACTCTAACTTAACTTGTTATAGTAACAGATGGTCACAATTATTTTAAAATACTAAAATAGTGTCCCAACTGGGTTTTATTCACATACTATGTGAGTCTGGAGCTTATTCATATCTTTAACCAAAACAACAGATTGTAAAATACTGTATATGCAAAAGTAGAAGTGAGGAAGCCAAGATTTATTAATCAGATATTAGAGAAATTAGCAAAAAAAAAAGTGAGATAGTGCTACTGATTTTTGAGATTTGGAAAACATTTTCATTTTTAAAATAAAAGTAATATTATTTGTTAATATAATGACATTAATTTTAATAAATTAAAATTTAATAAATTAACAAATATTGTCAGTTCTACTTTCTAATGAGGTAAATATTAATAAAATACATGTGAACAAAAACTGTTTGCAGTCCCCAACATTTTTTAAGTGTAAAGAGGTGCTGAGATTGAAGAGTGAGAACTGCTGCCCTTGATTAAGCAGACCAGAAATGTAGACAGGACATCACTGCTGTGTGATTTGCAATGAGAGGGAAACTAAATGTCCCTTCAATAAGAGAAAGATAAATTGTGACATATTTATGCAATGTAACATTATACAACTAAGACATGCAACACATATTCATAAGTTATGTGTGTGCGTATATGCATACACATACATGTGATCCCAAAATACAGTTAAGAAAAAAGGTAAATTCAAAAGATGTCTGCAAGATGATGCTATTACTGATTTCTACTTTAGAATGACAATATTACATATTGTTTACGAATAAGCACATGCATAAATGCAGTCAAATGGATGTTCAGAACTGAGGATACCTGCCAAATTCATAGTCAGTAAGGAGAGAAAAAGAGGGGCCAGCCCTGGGGAGGTGGAGAGCAGGTACTTCAACTCTTCCTTGAAATGTTCATTTTCTCTTATTTTAAGACAGAAAAAGAGAGAGATGGTCTCACAGGTGGGATATAAGAGGAAAAGACAAAAGGAAGAGAAAAAGTTGAAACTAGCAAACTGACAACAGAACTAAAGCATACAGCAAGGGATGGAATGGCAGGGAAGATGAAGTCAGGGGAGGGATGAGCACAAGAAATCAGGGTGACAGTTCATGGGTGACATGGTGGTGGGAGAACTGTGGGGTATGCAATGATGTAAGAAAAAATGTGTATAATCAATAAAAATCAATTTTGCTTATTTTACCACAGGGGGTAGCCAGAGGGTGCAGAAGTGGTGGCAGCAGGAAAGCAATCCAAACTCAGGCCACCAATCCCCTCCAAAGCCCTTACTTCCTTAAGATCTCACCACCTATGGGAGACCTTTCCTGGTACCTACTGGAATCCAGGGAGTGTACAACTTGAAATCTACTTATGTTGGCTGGTACTGAAGATCCTGTTATGGGCCTGCCTGAAACATCAGTTAATGCTGAAAGGATGAAATTTATATCCCACACCTGTCGACTTTTAAGAGCCCCTTTCTTAATTTTTGCATTTCAGTCCTATATTTTTCTTTTTTCTTTCTTTCTTTTTTTTTTTTTTTTGAAACTAGGTCTCACTATTTTTGCCCATGGAATCGCAGGCTCACGTAGCTCAGGGCACCACGGACTCAAGAAATCCCCAGCCTCAGCTTCGCAAGTGGCTGGGATTACAGGCGTGCACTACCACGCCCAGCTATTTTTTTGGAACTAAGTCTTACTATGTTGCCCCGAGTGCGACTCAAACAGCTATCCCTGGTCGCCACCGCGGCTTCCTAGGCTGCCGCTTACAGGCACGCGCCACCATGTCCGGCCCAGTCCTATATTTATTACTATTAAAACTACTTAACATCCGGTCTAGATAACACACTATCGCAGATGACTTTGCCTATCAACTCTCATTTCTGTAGATTGTTTCGTACCTAATTCCCCTCTGTCTCTCACACGACTGTGATTAAGGGATTTTTAAAATCTCGTTCCTGTAAGCTTCAGCCTATGAAGCGGCCGGGGCTAGGGATCGCGGTTCGAGTCCCACCTGGGGCCCGTAGTGAGACCTAGTTCCAAAAAATAGCTGGGTGTGGTGGCGCGCGTCTGTAATCCCAGCTACCTGGGAAGCTGAGGCTGGGGATTTGCTTGAGTCCGTGGTACCCCAGGCAACAAGAGCCTGCGGTTCCATGGGCAAAAATAGCAAGACCTAGTCTCAAAAATGAATGAATGAATGAATGAATGAATGAATGAATGAATGAATGAATGAATGAATGAATGAATGAATGAAATCTCCGTTCCTTTAAAAAATATTAAAGACTGATTTCAGAAAATCAGTGGTCAGTGGCCAAGTGGAAGATACCACGTGACCACGTATGCGGGCACTTGGAGCCCTTGGAAGCCACAAGGCCAATAGGGGCAAAGCCCACCACAAGTCCTCTCAACATCTGCCTTCGCTCAGTGTTCCTGGGACGCGGCATCCCACGCTCATAAAACCTGCTCAATGTCTGTGATGAGCTGCCAGCGTAACCTCTGCAAAAAATCGACCTCTTCTTCAGGCCTTCGCTTTCCCTAGGACCCCGCGCCCCCTACCCCAAAAGAGATGAGGCGAAACGAGGCCCGTCCTGAGACTACCGCAGGGCGCGATCTTCATCTTGAGGGTCCCTCGACCCGACCCAACCCGCTCCCGGCGCTCCACGGCGCTCCCATGAGACAGTACTGCCAGGCCCACAGCCTCCCCCGAACGACCCCCAAAAGGGACACCGCGCCTACTCCTTCTGGGGCGCTGCGGCCGCGGCCTGGGAGCTGCCGGCGCCGAGACGGGGGCGCTCCGCGAGGTCACAATTCGGGGTGCAGTCTTTCCTAGCCACCCCCAGCCGCTACCCGGCAGAAGGGGGCGCTGGTCCCGACCCACCCGGCCCCTTAGCCCGGCCTTACCCGAACACGTGTTCCGAGCTCCAAATCTTCATCGCCGCCCGCCGCCGATTTGTGCAGACCTGCTCCCGGATGCGGGTTCCCAGCTCCGCGCTGCGGCACCACCGACTCGGCGTGGGCGGACGTAGGCGGGGCTGCACGGAGCGGAGGCGTGGGCGTGGGCGGGGCGTGTGCTGGCGTGGGCGGAGCAGAACCGAGACGCTGTTCTCGCGAGTTCGCCCGCTGGGTTGTCACGTGACCGGGCTGCGGGCGTTAGCTAAAAATAGGGATGTGGCGTCCTGCTCTACCTGCAGTCCAGAGATTTCCCTTGCGGTTGGAGATGCGGACAGCACCAGCTGCAAGTGGCGAGTGGTGTCCTCTTGAGGTCGTGCAAGTTCTTACAAAACCCAAACCAGCGCGGCCAGTTGGAAAGAATAGAGAAAAACAAAGTCTGCTAGCCCAAAACAATTCTCTGTAAGAGTAGAAGAGAAAGAAGACGAATTTAGTATTGACTCACCACTAACTCAGAATATGGTGCGCATCACAGGCAATCCGCTGAAGGGGTCGCAATGCAGGAAGAAATCTCATTCTTTTATATAGTTGCATCCATTTTTCCAAGTGGACTGGACCACACCATGTCACACAGTTAATCCTGGATTCGCCTGGTAAATGTCCATCTGTGTTTGCTTAGTGTGTTTATCCTTAGGGAAAATAAATTTTTCATGTCCTTACCACAGGAGGTAGGTTTGCGAGCCTCATGCTCCCTGGTTCCTACCCGCTGCTGGAAAACCCAGGCCTAGGAACAGCTACCTTCGTTGATGATAACGAAATGGCTCACAGGTCCTTGAAAATATATTATTAGGTTGCAAAAATGGCAAAAAGCCTATTTCACGTTTAAAAACTCATTTACACAAATCTACATCTCACAATGACAAAAACTTAGGCAAATTTCCTAGTGTAAATGATCTGAGGAAAGGGAGAGTCTACCTTTTGCACCAGGGTTAAACCAATTTTTTTTTTCTTTTTAGATTTGTATGATTTTCTGCTGATCACAAATGAAATTCAAGTGCAAAGAAACAAGATGCTTATTTTAAGATAAGGGCAAACCCGGAATGAGATGGTACACAATGACAGGGACTGCTCCTAGCTCACCACAGAACCTCAACACCTGGTGTAATACCTTGCATGGAGTGGACATTGAGAGCCATTGCAGCAACATGGAAAGAGCACACAGCACCCACCAGAAAATCTGAGTTGGGATCCTGGCTCCACCATCTCACAGTGACAAAGACCAATTCATAGTCTTCCAAAGTCAATGCTACTAACCCTGTTGTATCAGTGAACAAACTGGGTTCAAGAACTGTCTCCTGTGACACTGAGAAAGAGAACTGAGCAAAGAACAAGATTTGCAAGATTTTCCTTTCCCTCTGACAACTAGTAATTATAACCCTGCCAGTCATGGAACACTTCTAAATGTGAAGCCCTGAGCTCGGTAATGTCTTTTTGGTTTTTAGAAAGCTCTGTCATTTACAATCGGTGCTTTCCACAAGAACATACTGAGCATGAAGCTGAAGAAAATGAACTGGAGAGTGAGAATTAGAAGACTTGATCAGTGAGAGCTGTAGTAACTCACTGCTGAGTTTATCTGTTTTGCATGTGGGGAAACCAAGACCTTAACCATTCATACTTAGTGCAGAGACACTGCTGAGTGGTAGGGCTGTGGCCTGGGGTGAAATGAGGGTGACCTCTGGTTCCAAGACTATTTGACGTAGTATCACCATTATTTGTACCAGTGTGCCTGTGAAGCTGTTGATCAGCAGCCACACTAGTTCAGTGGTCCACACCTCTGTCTAGGGCCCTTGTGGTGTTTATGGAGCGATGCCTCCTCCCTCAGCTCACAGCATATTATGATACCCTGCTTGCTTCTCTACTTCTCCCACCAGTCTGAAAATCAGATCTTTTGCGATCATGAACTAGATTGGCATTGTTGTTATTTCCAGAGTCAAAAACATAGCAGGTACACAATATATCAGTAATCATTGAATGAAATAATAGATATAAATCACACCCCAGCTTGGGATCCTACATGAATATCTCCATTTCTTATCCAACTCTGCCCTCTAGCAGTCTCACTTCTTGCTGTTCTTCACCATTGCCCCAAGTCTGACCCAGAAGCATCAGGGGCATCATTTGGGACTTGTCAAAAATGTAAACTCCCAGCCCACCTCAATCCTACCACACAGTAACTGGGGTGGGGGCTGCGGGGCAGGCGTGTGATGCGAACCTTGATGCTAATGGAGACCAACACATTGAGCTGCCTGTGCTGCAGGAGGACTGGATGATGGTTTCCTGTACATGCCTCCCCTTATCACCACCATATATTGGCCCATTTTTCTTTATTCTGCAATGCACTCCTCCATGCTCATCCTAGAAGCACTTCCAGATAAGGCAAGTAGAATGTTCAAGAGTCCAGAAGCATGAAAGGGACAATGGTCTGATGAGGTTGTAAGTTACCTTAAGACTGGACTGTTCTCAGGAGAAGAAAGGTAGATGGAAGCCATATAGTGAAGGGTCTTACATTTCAGAATAAGAAGTTTAGATTTTATCATGAAGACAATGGTGTTTTGACATTTTAATGTTTCAGACTTCTGAGGCAAAACAGTTCAATATTCACATGAGAGCCAGGATGTATAATTGGCAGAAGAGGCAGGTGTGAAATGGAGAAGATATTACAGATAAGCAGGTCTGTCCAAGTCAGGACAAGGAGCCCAATGGGTGTGTGGCACCTACCTGTACTACTGTATAGCATCTGCCAATCCTGAAAATGTGTCTGCTTATGTCTTGGTGAAAGGGATACAGTGGCATGTGCTTTTCATCTTTTATTCCAGTGACTGCAATCTTAGGGAGTTTACACATTTATCCCACTGAATAGGAGGGAGGGCCAGCTGCTTTTTGAGAAGATAATTATGACCAGGTGGAGAGACAGGTCAGAAACTCTTGAGGAGTTCTATGAAGTGTCAGTAACCTGGAACCCTCAAGAGGTTTTTCTTTCATGGGACTGTTCACCATGTGACCTGGGCACCCAGGAATTAGAAACCTCCCCAGGGCATTATACTATGTGCTGAGACTGACAAAAAGGTAAGTAGAGGAAGTAAAGGTTAGACAGAATCAATCTAGAAGCTACTGCCCAGACTAGTGAGAAGTGAGCACCTAGAACAGTGCAGTGGGGATACAGCTATTAAAGATCTCATAATGATGGGGTTTAAGGGAGAGAAGGACCACTCACCCTTCTCCCCTCTGTCACCCATCACCCCATCACTTATGGAGGATCTGACAGGCTTCATTCACAGGATCCCCTTTCTACCCTTAAACCCACAATTCTCTCCACCTCTTGCCATAATTCTTAGTGATTTTGACATCCATGTGACAATCCATCCAGAAATTTCAGCCTATGACTCCTGAATCTTCCTAAGTTTAGTTATCCCACCCAACTCTACCTCAAATCCTCCCCCCCCCAACTCTATTGCCTGAATCTTGTTAATGTTCTGAAACCATTTCAAGTATCTCAAGTACAGGTTTCCTACTACAGGACATAATGACAAATGTCCTGTTTAAGTGCCATCTCTGTCACATAGTATTTACCTTGGAGAAGGCAGACCCCACCTCTGCTTCAAGGTTAGGCTGAGCTCTGAGGTTCTGAAGACAGAACAAGTTTCCAGCACTGGCCCTGGAGCATGAGGTTATTTGCTTGCTCGGGGAAGATCTTTGCTCCAAAAGAGCAAGTCATTAAAAAAAACCATCTCTGGATTGTTCGATTTAGTTCCTGGAACTAGTGTAACCACCTTGCTATCAACAGGAAAAGGAAAGCAATGCCAAGAATAGAAGTGCAGATAAATTATCTTAAAGACATTACTAAACCTCTCCTTAGCCAGGATGAAATTCTCCCTAATGGGAACTTACAACTATGACATATGGAATGTACTTGTTTCGTGCCATCAGAATTCACATTTTAGCCCAAAACCCCCAACAGATATATCACCTTCCAAGCAAAATTCGTTTTCCCTGAGTTTCCTGAGTCACTACCCCAAGTGACTCCCCTGCTTCTACCTCACAGCCATCCCCAGATTTCCATTTCCTCCCATCCACCAGCTCCTCCTAGATCACAGTTCACAGAGAAATGGTGGCCCATTGGCCACTTCTAACAGGTCCTGAATCTGCTGCTGCTGAAGGAAAGTCAGTCTTAACAGACTGATATACTGTGACCGGTAGGTGTTCTGTTTCATCCACAGCTCAATGGGTAATTTTATTTGCCCATTGTTAGCCTCCTACCCAACCTCCCCACTGAAACACAGGCTTTCACACTGTCTCCAGGTCTCCCCTTCAGTTCCTGATCCTCCCACTTTTGCCAATGAGTCTTGCTCTCTGGGAACAGCCTAGGGGTGTGATCTTTCTTGACATTCGGTCCCTTGATTATAATGCGCAATGACACACAGGACTGTGCTGGGTACAGGTGGTCATGGTAGGGGGCTCCTCAGGTACTAAGTAACACTGGAAAAACACTCATTCATTGTTTGAACTCTGAGCAGGTTGCTTCATGGGTGAACAGACCTGGATGGCAGTGAGTGTCTTACATGGTGTCAGATAGCCAGCAAGTGACTGTTGCAGTGCACTCTATCCCTGGTCCTTACTTCCTTAAGCACCTGCTCCCTTGTCTCTTCTGTAGTTGTGATTTCTTCAACCCACTCACTTCACCATGTATCCCACACTTGTTATAAACATAACCAAGACTTTTCCATTTAAACAAAAAGTCTTCCCCTTTATCCTACACCAGTCTGTGGGTCCTCAAAGAGGCCCAAGGTGTGCACTGCTTCACCAACCTTTACCCCTGCTTGTCCCAAACAAACCAGGTGGTTGCTTTGACCGTGCTTGGAGTTTGCAGAAAACAAAGCCGAGATCCCAAATCAGCAACAACCACTGAAATTGTCAAAGATTAACTCTTGCTGAGTTAAATGTTAAATGAAACAATGTTCTTGTTTCATAGGAAAAAAACTTGAGCAAAGATGGAGACTAACTTGAGGGATACCACTCCGAGGTGGAGACTGGTCACCAGACATGAGAGGCAATGCAGCTTAGGCACCCCAAGGAGTGACTGGGACACTTGGTGCCAGTGGGTGTGCATGGCCAGGTGACACATGCATGTGATTCAGTGATGGTCACAGTTTCTTTGTTGTTGTTTCAGTTTTATGGTTTCTGTAGATTTCGAAAGATGCTAGTACAAAGAGCAAGTTATTATTAGAAGGCTTAAGCCAAGCATAGTCTATCATTGTTTCTCCAGTTCTTTATCATCTCCAATTGGTGATAGAGGCTGTTAGCAAGCCTCACCCAGCAAGATGACTCTGGGTTGGTTATTGGCACAGTAGGTGTGGGAGGGCAACAAAAAATCCCAAGGAATGCAGAATTTGACTTCTAACCTTTATCTTTACCTAAAATAGCTCTACACGTCTTTGGCCTGAGAATCAGGGTCACCGGCCTCATTTCAGAAGCTAGGAGGGGAAGGACGAATTTCATATGCCATCCTTTAAGTTCAAGGTGGTAAATGAAAAGCTGTGTTGAAGCATTTGAAACTTGTCTTCCTGCCACTCTATTCCTCTACAATACCTGCAGCTTCTCCCTACTTCCCATAAAATCTCCCAGAGAGAGAGTTTCTTTTTGTTCTTCCATATATTTTTTTACTACTTGTTTATTCCTACATGCTTAAATGGGCTCCCAAAATGCCTCACATCACTGTTTCCAGTTCAGTGGGGATGGCAGGGTCCCTCTCCCCCACAGCCTCTCCACTGCACTAAACCATGGGACTCTCTCCCTGACATTGCTCCCCTGCTTTCTGTCATGCTTCTTTGCTCTGTAATAGTCTTTCTCTGTCTTCTTTGCAGATTACTCTTTCCCTTTGTTCTACTATTCTACCTTCTGTTCTTCTCTATACCCTCAGTGAACTCACAAGTTTCATGGCTTCCACCAACTCCAACTCATTTCTTCTTCAAGCTTCAGACTTTGATACCCCATGACCCCATATCCCTCCTTGAATGAATCACTGTTCAGGTTCCTGGCATCCTTTGGGTACTCCAAGCTTCAGTAACTCCCTACCCCCTGCTTTCAATCAATCATTGGGTCCTGGAGGATATTTCTTTAACCCATTCCTTCTTCTACATCTCTTAGATGGCAACATGATGTATAAGTTGTATTGAAGGCAAGTCTGACGACAATCAAACCTAGGCTAGTCCTGGTTCCCTTCCACCCTTAACTTCTCCAAATGTCGGTGTGATCACTTAGGAAATGGGCACACTCTTAGCACCTTAGCACCTGTTCCAAAGGACTCAGGAGAACCTATGCGAAGTCCTCAGTCCAATGAGGAGTGGACAGGAACAGTAAATGTCAGTTATCATCAAGAGGATGGTCACGACCTCATTGCAGGCCGCAGACCTAGCCCAGCCTCTCCTCTCTGCTCCATTACTTGCACAACTTCCTAATTGGTCTCACTGCCTCCCAGTTACCCTTCAGAATGGAGCCATTCCTACACCCAGACAATCACACTGTCTTATCAGCCTTGTCTGCACAGCCTCCATTCTGAAGCTCTGTTTGCTCACCTCTGTAGGAGCTCCTTGTCCTCCCTCTCTGCTCATAATTGCTCTTCCTGTGCCATCATTCCATTGTTCTGGAATGACTGTGCTTGTTTGTGTTTCTCTCTCCGCTAGCTTAACGCTTACTAACAAGGCAAATTTCTAGACTCCACCTCTTACCTTCTGAATTAGCATCTTTGAGGAGACCCAGAAATAAGCATTAAAAAAAAAAATCAACAGTCTAGACTATTGAAGTTATTGAAGTATCCCCTAAGTTGTGGGAAGGAGCAGTGCACCTCTCTATCTGAGGGATAATCTAGGATGGGACTAAGCCTCACTTTTCTTTGTGTCCCCACGATTTACCCAGCACCTGGCAAGCAGTAAGCACTTGATAATTGCTTGTTCAGTGAGTCAGAGATGATTCTGAGGGAGTCATGACCTGGGAGTGTCTTGGCCACAGGCTGGGTGGGGCTCCACCTGGCGAAGTCCCTGGCCAAGCTGTCTGGTCCAGTGTCGGGAAAACTCGCCTTGGGAGCCACCTGGGGGGCAAATAGAGAAGCTTTTCCAGTGGTGCTCTGTTTTTTAACAATATGCATTCAGATTCTATATATTATATATATATATATTCCATGTCAAAATTTTACCCTTCTAATTCTGCTGCTAAAAATAATAAGTTTGGGATCAGCACCCTGCTACACCAGGCTAGTTTTTAATGTTAATGGGAAAATTTAACAAGAAAATGAATCTCTCAGAAGGTTTGAAGTTTTGAAAAACATTTTGAGCTATTTCTCTCCAATTTCCCATGGGTGCTGCCTCACTATCCACAAAACTAACAAAAAATTGGGCTCTGATGTCTAGTTGGTCTTCCAGACCAGTACAGTGGGAGAACTTTCCTGCAGACCCCTCAGAACACCATGCTGAGCACTATTTGGGGGGAGGGGGGAAGAGAAAAGTTTTCTGAGCCCTTGTCACCAGTTCTAGGTCTTCTAAGGTCCTGCCTATCATGGATTACTA
Source organism: Uropsilus gracilis (assembly GCA_004024945.1). NCBI lineage: Eukaryota > Metazoa > Chordata > Mammalia > Eulipotyphla > Talpidae > Uropsilus > Uropsilus gracilis. The sequence continues at coordinate 28,624 of PVHY01017886.1, forward strand.
TAATCCAAGGACAAATCCTCTAAATAGCCTAATCTCTTCTTGGCCTTCTAACTTAAGTGCAGAAATATCCTGAGGCTCAATATAGCCAAGATGTTCAGCATTATTTTTTCTCATTTTCAAAGTTTATTGATTATATATATATATTTTTTCTTACATCATTGTATCCCTCATAGTTCTCCCACCACCATGTCACCTGTGAACCATCACCATAATCCCTTATGTTCATCCCTCCCCTGATCCCTTTCCCTTGTTGTATGCTTCGGTTGTTATCAGTTTACTAGTTTTAACTTTTTCTTGGGTTCATCTACATATAAGTGAGCCCATTAATGTTTATCTTTTTCTTTCTGACTAATTTTGTCTAGCATAATTCCCTCCATGTTGCTGCAGATGACATGAGTTAATCTTTTTTCATTGCTGAATAGTATTCCATTGTATAAATTTACCATGACTTTTTGATCCATTCATCTGTTTGGGGGTATTTGGGTTGTTTCCATAACCAGGCTATTGTTGATAGTGCTGCAATAAACATAGCAGTGTAGGTTTCCTTTTGAATTAGTGTTTTGTATTGTTTATATTCTCAAAACAGAATCACTCGATCAAATTATTATTAAACAATGATTTGATTAAGCAACATTAAACAAGTACATCTCTGTGACTTTGCACTTTCTATGTTTGTACCTATAATTAATTCTTCCCCTCAAAATCCCTACATAGATTTCTGAAGTCTCTATAGTACAAATCTTTTTATTTTTCTCCATATTTCTGCTTCTGGACATTTTAATTCCCTCCAATATGGCTTACATAGTTTTTCATGAGAAATTTAAAATACATTTTCTTCCCAACTTACAAACTTCCTTAATGTAGATACCTTTTGGCTCTTTAGTAACACACTCAAAAATGGTGTGACTAGCAGGGTGTAGTGACACGTGCCTGTAATCTCAGCTACTTGGGAGGCTGAGGCTAAAGATACTTGAGTCCACAGGTTTGAGACAACCCTGGGCAACAAAGTGAGACTTAGTCTCAAAAGTTGTGACTGAGGAGTCTGGTGTTCAAAACAGTCATGAGTTTAGTAAGAAGACACACTTGGGGAAAGTCGGGGAACCTATGGTTCATATATACTCTTGTAACCAAAATGTTTAGATCAATACTTGATCACTATTAAGGGAAGTGGTGATTAGAATACTATCAGCACTCCTGCCCAGGTCTCCCACAACCAATATGGCGGCCACCATGTGTCCGGTAAACACCACATATTACTGGCAAACAGTGGTATTACTCATTACTGTATGATGCATATGGAAAGCTACTGGATACAAAAAAAAAGTCAAAGGTCAATTTTCAGAAAAAAATTAAAACCACATCTAATTGGCATGAGATGGATGATGAAAGGAGAAACTAATAGAGATGTTAGTGGAAAAACTGTCTGATCAAGATTACCTGTTGTTTACTGGACTGTTGGAAAGGTTATTGGCATTGCAATGTGGTATAGCAAAGAAGAATTTTGCAAGTTTCATAGGAGTGTAACTATTTAACCAAAAGATCGGCTGACTAAGTCCGTGTGATGCAAGGAGCCAGAAACTGCTTCAGCACAGGTGAAGGTGAGAGAAGGCCAGGCAGATGCCACTGTGTATGAACATGGAAGGGTGAGAACTGATATAAATAGAGTGAACAGCCTGTTTGACTTCCCAGTGATGTCAGACAGAGAAAGCTAATGCTGCCTTTTCACTTACTTGAGCTTGGAAAACACAACGTGACTCCACAATACCCGG